>JAILXH010101033.1:0-15294 GCA_023558415.1 Piaractus mesopotamicus | reverse complement strand
TGTGTGTGTGTGTGTGTGTGTGTGTGTGTGTGTGTGTGTGTGTGTTGAGAGTGATTCACCACCCAGATAATATCTAGTCAACAATGGTCCAGTGGTCAGAAACTGACCAATCATACATCAGGTAAAGGGCAGCTAAAACTTGTGGCTGACAAAAGAAGGGCTACATTCTAAAATTGTATGCATATATAGTGGAGCTACAAAGTTGATCTCATTATTGGCCAGTGAGTGAAAAAACGTGGGAGGTGTCTCTAATGAAAGTCGATGGCGATGAATAAGTCTGCGTTTGCAACAAATTCTTACGTGTGATCTGGCAGACAGTGATGTCATCTCCAGGGATACCATCAGGGTCAAAGGCTGTGGCCTTGATGCAGTAGGTGACCCCTGACTCGAGGTTGGTGAAGGTCATGTTGGTCTGGGAGGTGTTGAGTTTGAGCCGGCTGCTGGACCCTTCCATGATGATAGTCAGCGAGTAAAGAACCGCATGGTCTACTGGGTCCCATGTGACCACGATGGTGTCGTTTGTGGGAGACATAGACTGCAGTGCTGGGGCTACTACCACTGGATGAGAGAGAACGGGAGATTGAGTGAGAGAGTGAGCGAGGAAAAAAGACAAGATAAAGTGGAAGATGGAGAAGACAGAAAGACACACAGGAAAAGAACAACACTTTTTCTTCATATAATTCTCCAGCAAATCTACTAAGTATTTGGACAAATCTCAAAAATCTCCAATTTTTTTCCCCTCTCATTATCTGCTTCTATCCAATGCCGCTCCCTAAGTCCCTCCAGCAGGAGTATCGCCTGCCTCATGGACTAAAGTGAAGAAGTGGAACAGAAGTGGAACAACTTTTGTGTTTTATGAGTTGTCAATCCTCCTAAATGAATGTTTTAAAAGTATATTGAACATAGTATTTATTCGGATGTTAAAGACACTAGAGCACCATTACAAATCACCATATCCAATTTCCGATTCCTGCTATTGTGCCACGAAGCACACAAAAAGATTTTAAGCCCAATATGTTTTGTCCTACATACATTTCTCTTCTAAATGATACTGGATCCTCTGAATTATGGGGTTATTAAGAAATGGAGGAGTCTACTGAGAAGACTGTTCAGCTCAACAAAACCCCCAAAAGAGCTTAATAATGTTGAGATAACTAACTGGCTCATCACACTGATTTATCAGTTTACTCATGCTTTAGCAGGGACTTCAGTGTTTGTAAAGAAGTTGTTTGTTGAGTTCCTCTTTAGAGTCTGTCTAATGACTGTGATCACTACCCACCATGCGCTAGTTTAAGAATAGTTGATAAATAAGCACTGATAATGTTTTTCATGCATATCTCCTAAAAATGTAAAAAGCAACTGGATTCTGAATAGAGCCTTTTCAAAAAAGTAAGATGGACTGACTACAGACTGAATGCAGAATACATGAATGAAGTCTGTATTCTGACCAGTACAGTATATACTCTAAACACATACTCTCAATAGTCGTTTTGCATTTTATCCCAACACTGCTTGTAACTCAACCGATTTGTTTCAGTCTTCTCGTAAAGTGCTTTGTAAACATGGTTTAAAAAGATGCTACTTTAGTATAACGTATTATTATTACTATTATATATACACCTGTCCTGCAGCATACATTTTCACATGGTCAGGATAGAGAGACAGAGTTTGGAGGATATATCTCAAGGGAGATACACTGGGTTAACAAAATATGGTGTTACGCATTAAACAGGACAAAAATCATCCTGCTCACCTTACACAGGTCTATTCCTTGGGGAGAAGAGGCAACCTAGTTCTCAGGGTTTTACCTTTTCATATCATATTGTGTGTCATATGCCTGGGCGGCTATAGTCACTACCAATAGCCGGTAGGCGATAGCACCTCTGGCGCCAAAGATACAATGGCGGGAAGAAATGATACTTTTCTGTAGCCACAGGTATAAAATGCCACCTAATTGTTATGGAGACCATTCGGAAGCCTTAGTGATTGGCTCCATTTGTTCATGACAATCTTAGAAATATGTGTTTAATTTAACTTTTTTTATTGTTATGTAAGTCTAAAAATGTGAAGCTGTATACAGAATGGTTTCCTTTCATGATCTCTCTCCTTCTGTCATGGGTTAATAGCAAGTAAAGAACAGCCATGGAACTGTTCAATGACTGTGATTTTTGTTAATCTAATAAGTATTTCTACTCATATTTGTTACACACATCATAAAACGTATGTTACGTTCCCCTGTGTCTATGTGGAAGGCCTCCATGTGCAGCAACAACCTCACATTAGCCTACCTATTGACTTGTTGCAAATACTACCACTGCAGAGCGTGAAAAAAAAGACAACATTAAGGCTAATGTGAACCTTACCTTACATTCCATACCTAAGCCAAGTGTACCCTTTAACATTATTTAATGTAGGCAAAATACATGTTTGAAAAACAGTCCTTAGTATTTGCATCAAGTTAATAGTTATACAATAATTATTACTTATCTAATTACGAATACTAATTAGTAGTAGATGATATTATCTGGTTTTGTATAACACGCTAAATGAAAAACGTACTAAGGTTAACCTCTTTAGCTGAATGGCTGAGATTTTTTTTTTTTTGTGTGTTTCAGTGAAAATTAAAGCACATCAGCCTCTCATCTCATTCTGTGTAGTCACAGCATGTGAGGTCCCGTTTGTAGTAGAGGGAGACAAATATGAAGAAATATAGAAGGAACGGCTGGTTTCTTGGGGTTTTTAGACTAGGACAGGCACCAGCCCACTTGTTACGCTTCTGTTTCCTTTTGTAATGTCAACACCATGGTCTCAGGGCCTGGACCTCCCAACAAGTTTTATCTCCGGTGCTACTGATAGCGTGAATGACTGTAATATTTACCAAATTTCAGCAGTGTCTGACAGATGTAGACAGAAACATGCATGTATGGAATACATGTATGACATACTCACACACATATAAATGAATATATACACCTCTAGGCATATGTAAGCAAAACACACCGAAGCAATCAGTAATTTTAATTTTACATCTGTGTACACCTATGTAGTGTGTGAAGGCCTGTATAGAGTAAGAGCAATGAGCAATGATCCCTATTGAAAAACAACAAAAAATCTGAACATAATATTATATTGTATATATTGAAATGTTTTAGTGTCAAGAATATGAACTTTGCGGAGGCTTAAGGTTGGCCCAAAAAGTGGGTCAAAACTCTGTGGTCATTACTGCCAAGACCACTAATGCTTGGTTCCCACAGCTGCCACCTGCAGGTGTTTGAATTGACAACCAAGTCACAATAAGTGGGTAACAGTCAATATTTCTGAGGGATCACAAAAAATATTAGAGTGTATTCCACATGTTAAAAGCCTTTGATGAGGCCTACCTGTCTTAGCCTGGACTGGAATAGAGGGCTGGCTTCTGCCTCCGCTGTTAACAGACATGACGCTGAGGGTGTAGTCAGTGTAGGGGCTCAGGTTCAAGACAGTCCCAGGAGACGATGGCACTACAGTTTCTGAAAAGAATCCTCCATCGTTCTCAGCTCGTAAGATATAACTGGCAGCACCGAACACTGCACTGAATTCCACCGTTATGCTGTTGCTGTGCTTCGAGTATGCCTGGATGATGGACGGGACATCGGGAGCTGGAGCATCAAACAACATAAACACAATCGTTTGGCATTAGTGTGGTGATGAGATGATGCATCCTGATATAAGGGCAAATATGTAGTCTTCTAAAAGTAATTTTAAGGGCAGCCTCATGGGATCCCACTTTCAACTTATCTTGCTTTATCCCTTAGTTCTATATTTAATCATTATGTAAGTATATGTTAGGCTAGGATTAGCCTTTGTAGGTTATCAGGTCATGAGGGACATTGTGTTAGGTATAATGGAACAATGTATTAGGTAATTAGGAATTACAGGTCAGCAGGTTAGGTATTAGGCACAGGGTGTCAAGTAATAAGGGGCAGTGTGTTAAGTCACATGGAATCTGTATGTTACAGGCCTTGAATGACAAAGCTATACTATTATTTGATTACCTGCAAGAAATCTCTTCAGTAATGCAATGTTATTCAATTTACACTAGTAAACATCTGATGAAAGTGTAATTAAAAAGAGTTTCTGAACCCATAATACCCGAATATACCCCCGAATATACCTTATTCCATGTTTATAACCTATGTATGTATTCACTTAATGTTTATATGATGAAAAACAATAAATAGATATAAATAAGTCAAATAAAATGAAAGTGATCTTGAAAGGTCACCAGTAGTCTCCTCAGTTTCTGCGCTGCTGAGAACGTTAACAGTATTGTCCATGGCCTCAACTCGCATTCTGTACACTGTGTTTGGGGACAAGGAGTTAACAGAGCCCATGACAGTGCTGCCGCTGAACTGTGCGAAAACAGGCAGATCAGGAGAGTTCTTCGGTGTGGCTGTGATCTTGTAGGAGCTTGCGCCTGAATGGCCACTCCAGCGCACTGTCATGCTTTTGGATGTGACCGTGAAGACAGACAGAGTCAGGTCTGAGGAGAGCAAGAGACAACGTTGAGGAACAAAGCATATAACAATTCATTTCATCGGTGGCATTCTAAGCTGTAAAAAAACATACTATACTGAAGCACTCTACTGTAAAGCATGTGCTCTAAAAATCACTAGACAAAGTAAATTTCTATACCAAAATTATAGCCTAACCTAGAAAAATACATTGGAATTATGTGCTGGAAAAGGTTCTGCACTGAAATAATATTCTTTAAAAAATAATATATATGGAAATATGGAAATACCACACCAAAAAATCTACATCAAAATTATACATTTTAAAAATACTAGTTTAAAAAATCCAAAATGAAATACAGTAACAAAAACACTTTTATTTTCTCTTTTGTCAACTTAGGTTCCAATAACATACGGATCTGTGTTTTTGCTAACGTGTTACTTCAGCATAAATCTAAAACAACCTGGCATGTAGGCAACCGTCTATGGTTAAAACAAACAAGCAAACAAAAACTATTAAAATGTTAAAATATATATTTTGAGTAGTGCAGCTTTGACATTATCAAACATTTGCTTACCATTTTGTGCAGCACAAATCTGCAAATAGAACACAAAATTGCAGCAATGAAATGCCAGAATGTGAAAAAAAATATTAGAAGTTAACTGGTGAATAATGTGGAGGGCTATTACTCTTACAATTACTCTGTCATATGGGGGCTCATTATGCTTTATCAGACCCTGGGGAAAATAACCTAGCTACATCTGAACATCACTCAGCACGGATTTGCATCTTTCCAGCCTGACTGCATTCTGTCCATTAGTTCACTAGGGAAGCATCGCAAAATCTCTCAACAGAACCAATGCCTTTTTGGAAAAAATCACCCATTTGCAAGATAGCAAGCTACAAAAGCAACATATCTGTACACGTTTTAGCTAAATAAACCAATTTCAACCTCAGTTTTACTAAATTAAATCTAAACCTCACACTGAGTACGCTGTCAACATTACAACACTGATTACTAATCATACATCATTTTCTGCTGTAAATTATCCAAAGATTGATCTTACCTTAGATGTAGCAACTGTCAGTAAAACGATTTTTAATAATCGTAAATATTCAGGTTCCATGCTGCAGGTTTCCTTACGTTCTGCTGCCTTAGGGATGTGTTCTGATACCTTCGCAGGCTGACTGTAGGGCTTTAGTTCGTTCTTTTCCTTTTTTGCCTGTCCAACAGGTACTTTATTGTTTGAACACTCAGCGCGTGCGCCCTCCCTCAGGCGGTGAGAGAGCGGACCAATCAGCACCAGAAGACGCGGCGCGTGCACTCATTTATACATGAAGAAAGGTGGAGACACGCTGGGCATTATGTTTTAAAAAGGGGGGGCTTTAGGAGATTTTGCTGGAGAGGTGGAATTTTGCATGTCACTCTTTATTTAAAAATCCTTTTTTTATTCTGAATAGATTCTTAAACTGAAGAATTATGAAAACACTGACAACTGTATTGTTTAATGTTATCTGGAGGCTTTGGTAAGAACTGGGCTATTCAGTTTTGCTTCAAATGAAGTAAAGGGTTTGGAGAGCCAGAACACTATACGGTGCTCAAATAGTACTTCTTCCATTTAATGTCCTCTCCAGAATCCTGCTTTTAAGAGCTCTATCTGAAAGACTTGAACTTTGCTATCTTAATCAAAGTACAAAAAATATAAACTAAAAGTAAACTCACACATAATCACAATATTAATCGCTTGATATAGGATTTCAGCTGCTCAATAGTTCGTGGTCTTCTTTGTCATCCATAATATGCCAAATATTTTTAATGGGTGACACGTCTGGACTGCAGCCAGGTCAGTTTAGCACCCAGACTCTTTTACTATGAAGTTATGCTGTTGTAATACGTGCAGAATGTGATTTGTCATTGTCTTGTTACAATCAGCGAGGCCTTCCTTGAAAAAGACGCCACCTGGAAGGCAACATTTGTTGCTCCAAAACCTATATATATCAAGTCCCCCATGCCATGTGCACTAATACTCCCCCATACCATCACGGATGCTGGCTTTTGAACTCTGAGCTGATAACAAACTGGGTGGTCCCTCTCCTCTTAAGCCTAGAGGATGTGGCATCCATGATTTACAAGAAGAATTCAGTGTTTTGATTCATTGGACCACAGGACTCTTTTCTACTTCGCCTCAGTCCATCTCGGACCCAGAGAAGGCAGCGGTGTTTTTGGATTTGTTTATACGTGGTTTCTTTTTTGCATGGTAGAGTTTTAACAGCATTTGTTTAAATTATGAAATGATGAAATCCCCAAATCTTCTTTGCTATTTTACGTTGAGGAACATTATTTTTGAATTGTTGCACTATTCGCCCGCGCAGTCTTTCATAGAGCGAATTACTCCCCAGCTTTACCTATAAGAAACTCTCTGGGATCTTTTTATACTCAGTCATGTTACTGACCTGTTGACAAATAATGTAATAAGTTGTGAGAGTTGAACCAGGTGCTTTTTTTAGCATTACAAAACTTAACTAGTTTTTGTTGCCCCTGTCCCAATTTTTTTGAAATGTGCTGCTGGCATCAAATTTAAAATGGGCATATGTTTTTTTTTTTTTAATCAATACAATTTCTCAGTTTTAACATTTAATATGTTGTCTTCATACTATTTTCAAGCAAATATATGGATTCAATTATTTGCACATTTTGCACAGCATCTCAACTTTTTTGGAAATGGGGTTGAGTGTCAGCACTATGAAACATTCACATAGAAGCATTCTGATTTTTGCGGCACTGTGATAGGATTTAAACCTGGGACTTTTTTTGATAACTTTACCAATCTTTACCTAAGGATTAGAACTAATAATGCTGTGTCTGCCTACATTGTTTGAATATTATTATGAATATTATTACTTTTCTTCATTTTTCAGACTACAAAGTAACATATGACAACATTTAAGAGGCGAAAGAAAGGCTTCCATGTTTAAATAGAACAGCTTATTGAAGAGCATTCACATGTCTGCTGCCATATTTCCATAGACAATGACCATTTTACTTATTCAAAGGAGAATGTGCAGTGCTTGTATACAGAATAGTGTATTATGTTACCATAGCCCTAAAGCTACCATTTCAACTTTACTTGAACAAAAAAAACTAGGTGTCCCTAGTGGCTTTCTCCAGTTTCGATGCATCCAATACACAATGAAACCAACATCCGTGGAACTGTATTTTATAACCTTTTACTGTACATTTTTTATTACTGAACAGGGGTACCAAAACATTTCCACCTCCGTATTTTCCTTCTTCTTCTGATAGCTGACAGACAATGAAGTTAATGCCCCTTACATCAGAGATACTAACTACTTAATTGTATCAGTTGTAGAGGAAAGCAGGGCACAATCTAACACAGGGTAAACTGTATCTAAAAAAATGTATGTAGTTAAACAGGTTCAAGTAGTATTTTGACAGCAATCCAACAGACTTTTCTCAAAACTCACCCTTTATTTTAATTGTGTGTGTATAAGTGAAAGAATTCACACCTGTACAATTTCAATCAGCCTCTTGGTGCCTGTAACATTTTAATGAAAATTTCAAGATGAATGGATGAACAGAAATGATTCAAAACTGACTGGAATAAAATCTCTTTACATTAACTTACACTGAAAGTTATTAATGTTTTTTTCCTTCACCGGTGAAGTTACCATTTTGGGGATATGAGGTTTTGTTCCGACAGCCACAATATAAACAACTCAAAGTGAGAGCTAGCCACGCTAAAGTACAGCCTCCACATAGTCCAATGCAGTGTTATAACTAAGCCTCCCCAACTAAACAATGAGAGAAGTGCATATCTCTCTATGGATATTAATTATAGATTCATCACACACTACATATGTCATGTGAATAAAATATAATTTCAATTTAATAAATTTGCAATTTCAGACAGTCTCTTTTCCAATTTATTTTGATACATATGTTCTATATATATTTTACATACATATATTTTATGTTCTTCTATTGGAAAGCTCATCTGGTCCAGCAGACAATGCAGCTTATGTAATCCTCTGCATGTAATTTAACAAAATACAACATGACAACTATGTAATGAAGAGAAAATGAGTTGTCTGAGCAAGTGCTGAGCATGTAAGAAAGACTGGATGTGTAACTGGAAAAATACAAAGCAAATTGTCTCACAAATCCTATTCAAAAGCATCGTAGTGTTAAGATTAGAGAGAATCTTTAAAATCGATTCTCACCACACAAAAAACGTTTTCAGTGTTTCAGTTTCAGAATCATATTTCAGTTTGTATCCTGCCCGTGGTAGAACTACACTCACCATCCAGTCCACGGTAGCAGTATCACATCACCATTCTATGCACCAATATAATTTTAATTTTCCTATAGTGTGCAGCCTATGAAATCCCCCTCTGATTGTGCCCTTGCCATCGTTAAATTCATAATTAATTTGCGAATCTTTTATCGTTACATTATTGACTTCTTTTCTCAAAATCAAATATTCTATTTTGGGGATGAAGGTGTGTGTCGGGGGAGGGACAGTGGCTCTTACTATTTCTAAACGCAGCCCTAGAATAAAAAAGTTTGGGAACTACTATTCTAGAGGTTTGTCTGCCTAGCCGTCATGGGTGCACGGCCACTGGTGGGGGTCAATCTCAACACAGCAGTGATATTGCACTAGCACAGTAGTGTGTGTGATGCTGGTGTGAGTATCGTTGTGGAAAATGAGCTGTAATTTACAATTAACATTGGCTTTAAACTGAAAACATGCATCAGTGCTGTAGTTAGCATGGCTTCTCATACACTGTGTTTTGGGTGCAAAGGTATTACTGTGTCATGATAACACTGTGTTTAGCCTGACTGTCCAGTGCGCACTGCGACCACAGCGGAAACAGGGAGCGCCGGGGGAGAGGAATGTGTCTTAGTTTGTCTGCCAAAACAAGTTATCTAATACTTTGAGAGGCCAGTCTCTAAACAGAATCCACTCAGCTGGCATCTCAAACCAACAATGCACGTTTGCATTTTACTCAGTGCTATACTATGATATACTATACTATACTATACTAAAATGTTTGTACTGATGTGAAAACCTGCATTCCAACCCCAACATAACGGTTTCTAAACCGGTTGGAACACAATGAAACCCCCAAAACAAACAGGTAGTTCTTCAATATATACAATCGCTGCTTTACAAAAGTACATGTGTCTTTTATGTGAACGTCTGATAGAAACGTGGACAGGACACAAGGGACCAACAAGTCAGAAGCTATTGTGCAAAGTGTGAGAAGAGGTAGTGAAGCGGGGGGCAGTGTGGGGAGGGAGTGGAGGGGGGCATGAACTTTAAAGATTAGCAGGTTTATAGAAAATAGACACTAGATATGTCCACAGGAGCTGACCTCTTTCTCCAACAGATCCTGAAAAACGCAAATGTTGGGTTGCTAATTTGCTGTTTCTGCTTTCTAGAATGTGCTCCCCCATTAACGTTGGATCCAAGTTCTTTTTCTAAACAGTTTAAAGGGAAACTCCACAGATTTCTGTAGAGAAACTTACCCACTACTATTTTATAACAGTGGTGACAGGAGCCTGGGGTCACAAGGTCTACAACACAAATATAGCCATTTCATCTGCTGTGTAAACTGATCAGGTAACATACACATGACATCTCACATGTAATGTTCATGATAAATGACACGATGACAATCAAATCAAAAATGATAATTACAAAAAAATACATTTTCTTTGAACACCCTGCATGTATCCCTCTGCTAGAAATGTTTTAAGCCAGAACCTTATCTTAGAATTGTCATAAGGCAGTACCTTAGACAGAGTATTAGCAACCATTTCATGTAGTAACTTAATGTGAAGTAGAGTTCAGGGGTAACAAAATGACTTCTATTTCCTAGATTTCTCTATAATTTCACATCAAACAACTTGGAAGGACTTTGTTTACGTTTTGTTAGGTAAATTGTTTTCTTTAATGTTATAAGTACAACCCCATTTCCAAAAAAGTTGGGCAAAATGTAAATAAAAACAAAATTCAATGATGTGCAAATTATTTAAACCCTATATTTCATTGAAAATAGTACAAAGACAACTAATCAAATGTTGAAACTCAGAAATTGTGTTGTTTTTGGAACAATATATGCCCATTTTGAATTTGATGCCAACAACACATTCCAAAAAAGTTGGGATGGGGGCATTTTTACCACTGTATTTCATCACCTCTTCTTTTAACAACACTGTTAGCATTTGGGAACTGAGGAGACTTTGCTGTAGTTTTGAAAGTGAAATGTTTTCACAGTTTTGTTTGATATAGGATTTCAGCTGCTCGTCAGTTCAGGGTCTCCTTTGTTGTATTTTTCATTTTATAATGTGCCAAATGTTATCAGTGGTGACAGGTCTGGACTGCGGGCAGGTCAGTTTAGCACCCGGACTCTTTTAATACAGAGCAATGCTGTTGTAATACATGCAGAATGTGGTCTGACATTGTCTTGCTGAAATAAACAAGGCCTTGAAAAAGACGTCGTCTGGATGGCAGCATATGTTGCCAAAACCTGTATATATCGTTCAGCATTGATGGTGCCTTCACAGATGTGCCAGTCACCCATGCCATGTGCACTAATGCACCCCTATACCATCATGAATACTGGCTTTAGAACTGGGCACTGATAACAAGCTGAGTGGTCTTTAGCCCAGAGGACACAGCGTCCATGATTTCCAGAATTTCAAATGTTGATTTGTCGGATGACAGGACACTTTTCCACGTCGCCTCAGTCCATTTTAAATGAGCTCGGGCCCAGAAAAGGTGCCAGCATTTCTGGATTCTGTTTATAGATGGTTTCTTCTTTGTATTTAAGAGTTTTAATTAGCATCTATGGATGCAGCTACAAACTGTTTTCAGAAGTGTTTTTCAGAAGTGTTCCACTTCAGAATCATGTTTCAATGCAGTGCTGCCTGAGGGGCCCAAAGATCACGGCCAGCAAATACTGTTTTTTGGCCTTGTCCCTTGGCATACAGAGATTTCTCCAGATTCTCTGAATCTTTTAATGCTATAATGCACCATAGATGATGAAAATCTTATGTTTAGAAACGTTATTCTTGAATTGTTGCACTATTTGCCTGTGCAGTCTTTCACAGAGTGGTGAACCCCTCCCCATCCTTACTTCTGAAAGACTCAGCCTCTCTGAGATGCTTTTTTTATACCCAGTCATGTTACTGACCTGTTGTCAATTAACCACCATTGTTTTTCTAAGCATTGCACAACTTACCAGCCTCTTGTTGCCTCCGTCCCAACTTTTTAGGAACATGTTGTTGGCATCAAATTCAAAATGGACAAATATTTTTCAAAAAACAATAGAATTTCCCAGTTTCAACATCTGATATGTTGTCTTTGTACTATTTTAATGAAATATAGGATTTAAATGATTTGCACATCGTTGCATTTTGTTTTTATTGACATTTTGCACAGCATCCCAACTTTTTTGGAAATGGGGTTGTACTTTAATTCAAGTCGGTGATATTAATGATGTAGTTGTTTAGGCTGTTGGCTATCTTTTAGTCTGTTGGCTTGCTGACCAGCCTTGTTCTCCCTGTAAAACTCACTGCTCGTCTTAATGAAATAATTAAGTGAACAAAGCTTAAATATTAATGAAAATTGGAGTAACTTAATCTGACAAAATCAAATTAACTCAAAAATGAATTGTTGAGATGGTAACTCAGTCATTTTGAGTAAGATTGTTTTTTTCAGCATGTTAAGGTAACTTTATTTAAATTTATTATATACTCATTCACTATCATGTATGGACTATTTTTGACTTGACTTTACATGCAAATACACACAGGCCAATAATGGGTTGTTTTTAAAGACTGTTGAAAAATTAATGTAGACTAAAATTAATGTAGAATGCAATGATAGACTGCATAAATGTTTACATTCAAATGATTTAGACTTCTGTGTTTAGACTCAAAGATCCCATCAAATGGGACATTTGAGTTAAATAAACTTATTGCACTTAAGTTTAAACCTCTCAGCTTTACTTGATAAAAATTTGGTCAAAGCAACCTCCTTGAGTAAAACTCACATCATTCTTATTGGCTCTTATTACCATATATTTACATATTGGGCGTGTCTCTTCACCGTCTGTGTTGTCATTCTCCCCAGCCTACCTTCCCTTGTATCGACTTGATGTGTAAACTTTTGTGATTCATCCCAATCAGTACTGATCAAAAATCAGAGTTGAGAAAGCTGAGTTGCTACGTTCATCTCTGCTATTTGTGGTTCTGTTATAGCTAAATGCCACAGTGCCTACATCTGTATTCTGGGCTGAAATGTGGTTGGCAAGATGGTCTGTAGTGACGTTAAGGTGGACAAAATAGTGTTACAAATGTCTATGATCACATTTCTGTAGTATAATACACTATGAATTTGTCAAAATGATAGCAAAAGGTGAATCTGATTTACAGTTGCTTAATTATATTGCATTTGTACAGCTTAAACATGAGTCCCAAATACTCGATCATTGAGTTCATACAATTTACTCCAGTTACTTAAGTGTAAATGAGTGGTTGAACTTAAAATATTTGAGGTAATCAGTTTTCTGAAACCATTTGAGTTTTTACAGTGTGGTTAAAAACATGAGTTGCCAGACTGTCTTATAAACTGGATGCGCTGGTTCCACCAGAGCCGCATGGAGTCCCTAGTAGCCTACTACTGAGGAAATACATTTAAAACGTGTATGACGGACCAACCTAGTCTGGCTCAGCAAACACAGCTGCTATGCATAACAGAGCAGATATAAATCACTCTCTGTACACTAGCTGGGCATATCTGGCTGAGTAGACCAGTGCAATCAGCAATCTCTTCCAAACATCTGGTGTTCACACTTCCTCCCTGCTTGGTCCTAGATGGTCCTATTCTCAGAACATTTTTTCACAGACTACATTTTCAGGGAGATTTCAGTGAAATTAAGTGTTTGGGACAAAATTATGGTGTTGACAAATTTCTAATGCACTTTAAAAAGATGGGTCTTTAGTAAAGAGAATGGTTTATTTAGAACCGTGAGTATTATAGAGAACCATTTTATACTTAAATGGTTCTTCGCATGGTGAAATGGTTCTTCACATTGATGGAGAATGTGTTACACATGGCTTTATATAGAACTTTCTTGAAACTGGTTCTGATATTGTTACAAGCTTGACATCATGACAACAGAAGAATCCTTTTTGCTGCTATATAAAACCATTTTCAAATAGGTTCTATGCAGAACCATATACAACACTCAATCAATGTGAAGAACCGCTTACTAAAGAGTCCTTGAACCATCTCTTGTGTAGAGGTTAGGTTGTGTAGGTTGACACAATACAAAGTAATATAAAGTAAGCACTACCATTGTCACTGTAAAACGAGAGAATATCTATAACAAACAGTATATACAGTTCACATGATCATGTGAGAACAGCTTTATGTCTCCCAGAGGACGGTTTATCTTTTGAGTGAAGGTCAAGGACACACTGGGGACCAACAAAAAACGTTCACAAAAAAGCAATGTCACAAAAAGCAGCCTGTCAGATGGAATCATATATTAAATTGTGAATTTTAATACATGGCACGTGGACCTGTTTGTGCCCACGTGTATTTGATCCTGTAAGTGTGTGTACGTTTCAAACAAAGATCATATCTTTAGAGATGTGAGACTGTTTGTGTGAGTGTAGCCTGCAGAAAAGTTGGCTGTGCGTGCGTAAGAGTGTCAGTGAGAGTGTACTGCGTAATTGTTTGTGTGTTCTTAAGATCACATGTCGAGGTGTACGTTGGTGTGACTGTCAGTACAGGTTTGCATACTATATGTCTGTGTGTTTTTGTTCGTGAATGGAAATTCTATAGATTTTGCAAAATGTCTGGACAATCAAATGGTTAAGATGTGAACAGCGTCATTCAGACCAGAACCAGACGTCTCTAAAAGCTACCCTATGGAGAGTTAGTACACAAAATGGTTACAGATACACTATATGGCCAAATGTTTGTGGACATCTGCTCATCCAATGTGTCTTCCAAAATGATGAGAATTTCAAAAAAAAGGGCTTTTTCCTTCTTTGCTGCAGTAACGGCCTCTATTCTTCTCGGAAGACCTTACACTAGATGTTGGAACGTTGCTGTGAGGATTTGATTGCATTTAGCCACAAGAGCATTAAAGCAGTCACGTACTGTCGTTGGATGATTAGGTCTGGATCACAAACGTCACTCCAACTCATCCTAAAGCTCGATGTCACTCCAGAGAATGCAGTTTCCAATACTGGGGAGCTTTATACCCCTCTAGCCTGTGCTTGACATTGGGCATGGTGACCTTCGGCTAGTGTGGCTGCTCCAGAGTGTTCCGTTCTATTGGTCAGTGCTCTTCTATGGAGATTCTACAAGCTGTGGGTGTATTCGCACTCCCGTGCCTTCAGCAGGTGCACCTTAAAGCAGCTCAGTTCAATAATAAGAAGGGGTGTCCACAAACTTTTGAACATATAGTGTACATTGGCTGAGACGCCATTTTACAGCAGCTTTAAGATAGGATTCTGCCCTAAAACGATATGTTAAAAATATATGGAGGACAGATACATGCAGGGCATTGCAAGGCAAAATAGTACCAACAGAAAACTTTTTTTCAAACTTACCACTATTTCACCATTGTCAACATCACATATAAAACTTTTGTAGATCCTTTCGGATAAATAAAACTATGTATGTCTATAAATAAATACTGTATGTCTATAAATATATTATGTATAAATATATATATATATATATATATATATAT
>JAILXH010101027.1:4393-17701 GCA_023558415.1 Piaractus mesopotamicus | reverse complement strand
TTTTTTTGGAATTGGGGTGGTAAAAACGCACATCCTATCCACATCACATCATAGATAGTTTTTCAAACGATCAATTACAAAGCCTTATTTGTCGCTGAGCTAAAAAAATGAATGGTGTAACTAATGAAACATTTAATTACGTTTGAAGAGCATCGCCAAACAACAGCAATAACTCTGAGACACAATGCAAGCATTTGTCATTTGTCCCTGGTAGCCACTCCCAAAAGAAAAGGCAGTGTGAATGCTCAGTAGAGAGGGGCTGTGTTTCTGTGCGCGGTGCTGGGCCCCTGGGAGGGAACGCGGATTACGGCGTATTAATTTCAGCGCGCTTTCGTCTCTCATTGTATTCGCTCGTGTATCTTCATGCCTTGGATGTTCTTCCCTGAGCCCTGATGTATTCTAAAAGCCCGGGGGCATGAAATTATTCCCGGTTTTTGTGGTGTGTTACCCCTGATATGTGACAGCCTGCGTTCTCCCAGCAATTAAGAGGAGGCCACATAGGCAGAGTGAGCTGTCGCGCGACGCTCTTCAAACGTGACGCCTGTCAGCCCTCGCTGAAGCACCGCAAACACAACCTGAGAAGGGTTCAATCGTTATTTTCCACCACGGATGCTTCCCCTCTTACATATTGCAGTCGTTTGCGAGCTCGCGTACCTCTCGCATCAAATGAACAGCTCCCCAGAGCGCGCGCCAACCCCCGAGTTACAGGACGAGCTGAGTGCCTTTTTTTAAACACGTCTCAAAAGATGACATTTTTATTGAGCTCAGGCACAATATGCTCTAAATCAAATTAATCCTCAGAAGAGTAGAGTTATTACTGTTTTGCAATACCATTTACTATTCAATGTAATGACTAGGGCTGTCAAGATTACTGGATTAAGCTAGATTACTCAATTTAGAGAAGATAATTAATATGTACCTTCCTTATGAATCGGAAATGATTCGTTTTAGCAGGTATCATGACGACAATGCATATTTAAATTCTCCTACTGCTCTTTCTTATAGGAAAATACAGTGCCTGGTGGGCACACCCATTCATATACTGCACTGTGCCAAAGTCAGAGACCACTCTTAGACTCGCTTTCAGTTTCTCAAAGAATCTGCAGACGCGCCTCCAAAGTTCAGTCTTAGAAGCTGGTTGATCATTTTCTGAAGTAATCGAACTCATTCAGTGGTGTTGAGGTCTGGACTCCGGGGTGGTCAGTCCATCGTTCAGCTTCTTTGTTTGATGTGTCCGTCTCCTTTTCTCAGCGAGGTTCTTCCTGAACAGCTACACATCCTTTCAACCCACAGCGCTGAGTCGTCTTCTCACAGTGGAAGGATGGACAGAAACACCTGTGGATGTTTTCAGGTTGAAGCAGCTTGATTTTCTCCTCTCTCTCAGAGATGAAAGCTTTAAGTGCTGTTTATCTGATGGGGGCAGATTTGGTGTCCACCAGGTCTTCCAAGTAGTTGTTAGGAGCCCCATTTTCTCTGTATATTTTCATCATTTTTTGAACTCCAGCTTTGGAACCTCCTGTTTTTTCACTTATTTTTCCTTGACTTTCCTTGTGCAAGTGTCTTACATCTGATCTCCTCAGATGTATTTCCTGAAAAATCTATCACTTTTACTAAAAAGGGTTTTTAACTAGAGATTAGGTAAAGGAATGGGGGTCTCTGACGCAGTACTGTACAATTTTACAACATGTTTTACAAATAACGGAATTTCTCCTTCACTTGTCCTTTATATCAAGTTAGAAATGATTAATATCAAGCTACATCATGGTTTTGTCACTGCTGATCATAACATGAAACTATGGCGTCTAAGTGTTAGGCGAGAAAATGGACCATTTCGGCCCTGACAATAAATTTTCGGATTTTTGAATAAAGTGATTTTATAACATGTAACGCAGTAATCATAAAACTGTCAAAACACAACAGAAATATGCTTTATTTTTATCTCCATTCAGAAAAAAAAGTCATTTCCTAAAATACCTACATTCTTTCCCATCCCTCTTTTAAAAGATATTACAAGACAAAAATAAATTCAGTAATATTTAAGGATTTCTCAAAATATTGCTGATAACTGTATATATAACTAAAAATGGTTTTCAACAACAGCGCATTGTGTTTTCTTCATTAAACCAGTCTGTTCTTCAAAAGCCTTTCTTTGGGTTTTTCTCTGCAGTTTTCCTCTAGTGGTCATTCCACTGGCAAAGTCTAAATCAACTCAGATATTTTTAATGAATGTAATCCGATAAAATCTATTTCTTCCTCAGTAACTGTTATCAGATTAAATAGAACACCGTGTGTGAAATGTTGTAATTGCGTTGAGCTGCTAGTGAACAATGAGGGGTGAAAGCGGAGGGGTGAGAACCCCCTGCCGTGACAAACTATTCACACCTCTCCCTGCAGATGGCTGTGCCAAGATGAAACAAACGGACAGCACGACTGCAGCGATCTTTGTATCAAAAAACTGCAACAATAAAAAAAAATTTACACACAACAAAACACTTTTATCAATGTTAAATTTCTTACTCACCCACAAAAATGAAATTCTGGTTCAGTTTTGGTTTGTAAATCACACACATTTTCATTGAAGTCCACTCCATCAGCACTACTGAAGAACACAAATGCAGAGCTCAACTGAGGGACCTCCAAAATTGTATTTATGGTTACTTTGAA
Source organism: Piaractus mesopotamicus (assembly GCA_023558415.1). Lineage (NCBI taxonomy): Eukaryota > Metazoa > Chordata > Actinopteri > Characiformes > Serrasalmidae > Piaractus > Piaractus mesopotamicus. The sequence goes on along the minus strand of JAILXH010101027.1, from coordinate 15,037 downwards.
AAGAGTTTAAGGATTTCTCCTTTAGACATACACCTTACACGTATACATCAAAATATAAAAAATATTAAGAATATCAAAAATCAAAGATTCATTGTGATATCTACGTTGCAAAAAATTCTGTGAAAGAAACAGTAAAAAGTCCAGAAGCAGGGATGCCAGGCAAAACCGTTAATTAACCCCCATGAACCCGTCAGGTGCTGGTATCAGAACCAAAAAAGAGAAGGCTACTCCTTTAAATCTGCTGCCAGAGGAGTTACGTCATGTGTCCCCTGTTTTCAACAGTAACATCATTTCATCAAGCTCAGCGTGGAGAACCGGAGCTTTCATGCTACCGTGATTTTATCACTGTGTAAAGAATGGATGTGACTTCCTTTCTTGTTGGACGCACCGTGTTTTTCCGAGCGAGTGCGAGAACGAGAGCGCAGTTCAGATCAGCAAGCGGTTATTATTGATTTGTTTGCTCAGAGTAACGATAAAGTGTGACTGATGTGAGATTCCTATTCATGTGTTTTCATCTTCAGAAATGTAGTTTGTAATACAAAAATAAAAATGTCTGGATGGTCAGGTTTTCAGACTGTGCTCTGTCTACAACGAATAAGGTTTTCAAAACTAAATATTTGTAAAAAATCCTATTAAAAAGGACATAATGTGCATTTTTATGTCTGCATATATATTTGCATGTATATCTATGTGCATTTTAGTTAGTTTTATCAAAGCTTTGAATTGCCTATTTCAGTTTTTAAAATGTGCTGGTCTGGTGACTGAGCCGCCTGACTTTTCACATTAATTTCTATTTAAACTGGCATCTACTTAGACAGCCTTAATAAACATTATTATTAATAAAAATTATTATAATAATTACACATTTTCACGATTCTCCTGAGGTCAGACCACCTGACATGGTAAACTGATTCATCCTAACCACGATTCACATGTTACATTTTTTACTACCTTTGTAAAAGGGCTACTGACTTTTTAAGTCTTTTTTGTTTGTTTGTTTGTTTTTTTTGTGCCGCCTGAAATTTGAGGAGGTAAGAAGTTGTGGACAAAAATTTCTCAATGAGTTGAGTATTTTTAAAATACTTTTGTTTTTGCAACATGTTTTTTATTTGACATAAAATCATATCACGCCAAACTTATTTCATTTTGAATTTATATAACTAAATTACTTTTATTGATAGTTTACTTAAGCAATGTATACGGTTGGAGGATTGCATCACCTGACATTTTTAGTTTTTTTGGAGGCAAAAAGAAAATTTTAGTTTTAATTCGATTTAACATGGATGCATTGAAAAGTCTTTCATAAAAGAGGCAATGTTGAATAAGTCGATATATGTCATGTATTAATTATTTTCTGTGAAAAATAATGGACTTGGAAAAAAGCATGTCATGTCCCATTTATCATGTGATTACTAGAGAAGAGCAGATGAAATGGCAGCGTTAAGAGTTAACAGTAAAAGTATGTTTTCTCAGTGATGGTAAAAATCTGTTAAATTTAACAGTTTCACTAGTTCTACTAGTTTAACTAGTTTTTCTGAAATGTAGTATTTCCATAAATAATGACAGTGACAACCACATACATAACCTGAAATGAATGCAAATATCTATGAAATAAAGTTAATCATTATTTTTTTTTATTTACATTCTATTTCTAGAGCATCAGCTGTGTTAAAACTATGGTTTATTTACATATTTTTAACCTTTTTCTTTACAAAAACAGTATTGACCATTCCATTTTACAGTATTTTGACAGGGAAAATATGTTTTACAGTATATTGTTAAAAACAGACATAGTCACCTGTAGTGTCTTGCCTAAAGTCTTGCATGAGGAATAGGTCAAAATAGAGGAGAAAGGGGTCCTAAAGTCACTGATGATGGCTGTGGTGGGCAAGTTTAGGACGTGGTTAAACTGCCTAGTAGTAGCTATGAAGCAGACGTTGCAGTTCACTATTGCTCTGCTTGTGCAGGCGTGTAATCGGGTCAAAAAACGCCCATTGTCCATAATGTCAACAACGACAAGCACTTTGTCCAACGGTTTTGATTCCACTGGACCTACCCCCTCCCCCCTCACCCTCTCCAAAATCCTTGCTTATTGCCAAGACGACCATGGACAGGAAATGGAGTGCCAGCCACGTTCCCTCTGCAAGTCACACATATATCAGCTTCAATTAGCAGAGGGGCCCTTTATGCTGCAAATAGGTTTTCAGAATGAATTAGCTTAAGTTGCTCAGTGCTGCTTAACACTGGCTGTCTGATTTGCAACTGCTTTCTTGAGGGATAATTGAAATGGCTGGGAGAGATGATTAATGGGCTTTGTTTGGCCATGATTTCATCTGCCGCTCCGCTGCCATGTTCAATCTGCTGACCTTATCGGCCCCAGCCTCAGACAGCCTACTGTTGCTCTCTTTCACTTTCTGTCCCTTCTCTTATTTTTTTTCCTCTTTCTCGCTCACCGGTTCTCTTTGAGTTTTGATTTAAAGGCCAAATAATTGGGAAGGATGGGCACGTAGCATGTAAGTTTACTGGCGTCTGCCCCTGTGTACGGATGATGAAAGCTTTTGACTTTGAAAAACAGTCAACAGTGTGATGTTTGATGAGGCACCCTCTTTGTATAAGGCCTCTCCAGAGCAGATGGGGGCACAGGGGATGTGTCTGTGTGTCAGTGACTGTGCTGAGGGAAGGCGTGACTGGCTGTCCGTATGCTGATATGTTGAGAAGGGCATTAGTCATGTGATGTGACCAGTGAGTATGCATGGGGTGGGCTAGCCATCTGTGAAAAGCAGTCTGGAGCACTGCCCACTCCCTCTGTCCTCCACAAGCCACGACTAGGGATGCGTTCACATGGGTTTTGTGTTATAACACATTTCTACCATCCGAATGATGAGTTTGATCTTTACAGCCACGATGGTATTGCCTGTTTGAGTTAACTAGTTCCATAATGTTATAATCAATAAATCGCTGCTGTCGGAAGAAAACCTTGTATCTCCATTTTTGACATTTTTCAGTTTTTGACACAATTTGAAAATACCTGTTGCCCTTTATATTGTTTGTAAACTTCATGATGATCGGACTAAAAGAAACGACCCAAAATGACTTGGAAACAATTCTGGTTCCATTGGCTTGCATTAAAAGTAAAGCAGGTTTTTTCCTTCTCCTGTAAAGTTACCATTTCTGAGATATGAGGTTTTGTTCCGACAACAGCGAAATATTTGGTTACTGCCATCTTTGTAGACTTAATGACCTGTAGTAACTGCTGTAATGTGATCATGATTAGTGATTGATAAACAGAACTACACTATTGAGAAGTGTGATTGTAATGATATGCAGAAATGTTCAAGCATCAGTAATTTTGTTCATCATATTCTTTGTTATAGTATTGGAATTATATTGTGAGTTTTGTACTTTACTCAAGTATTACCGACACTTTTTAAGTGTTTCTGAATTTTTTTTTTTACTTTTTACTTTTTCATTTCGACCTCAAAAGTACTTGTTGCAAATATCAAAAGTCCCATGACTTGCGTTTCTTTTTCTCTTTCCAGTCAGTCCAGTTCCCATGCATTTAATTTTTTTTTAATTAAATGTAAAATACTCAGAATACTCAGAATTATTCCTCAGTTCATACTAAGCATTAAATTGGATTAAATTTAATTTTATGAAAAAAAAAACCTCTGACCGTACTAACTCTTATTTTTATCTGTATAAACATTTACTTATAGATACTTGAGTATGTTTAAGTCTAGATTCAAAACATACCTCCTCATCTGTTCAAGCATGGTGGAGGTAGTGTTACAACATGGGCATGTATGAGTACCAATTGTGATGATTTGACTATACTATCATTTTAACTCCAATTTACTGTGGTAGACAGATAAAACAACCATAACACTGTCATCGTCCAAATATTAATGGACTTTCAGCTTTTATTTGAGAGTATTTATGTCCAAACCAGGTGAACAGTGCAGGAATTACAGTCGTTTTCGTACATCGTTGTCCATCCGTCCTGTGTACCATCCTTTGAGGTTTGAAGCATTTGGCTGAATCAGAGCAGATAGTATAGTCACATCATCACCATTTGTAGTCATACATGCCCATGCTGTAACACTACCTCCACCATGCTTAAACAGATAAGGTGGTATGCTTTGAATCTTGAGCAATTCCTTCACTTTTCCATACTCTTCCATACTCTTTTGATCTGGCCAACTGTTGTGAATGGATTTGTCTTTACCCTGGAAAGAATTCTATGGTCTTCTGGGTCTTGGTTCTGAGCCCACCAGTGCCTTCTTTCTTTATAAGAATGTACCAAACAGTTGCTAACGTTTATACCATCTCTCTAATGTGTTTGGTTTTTTCAGCCTAATGATGGCTCTTTGGACTTCATATTGATGGTTTATTGATGGTTAATAACAAGAGATTCCAAATGCAAATCCCACACTTGACATCAAGCCTAGTCATTTTATCTGCTTACTTGTATATTATATAATGGGGGAGTAACACACACCTGGCCATGGAACCGCTGAGCAGCCATCTGTCCAATTGCATTTGAGCCCCCAAAAGGAGGTGGGGTATGTTTGGAAATGTTTGCATCTCCTACACTTTATCAATGACCCAATATTTATGGACTTGACTGTATGTATGTATATAAAGTAGTACAGTATAGTGTATTTTTGCCTCCATTCTGTTAACTGAGTAAGTTTTTGACACAGTAGCCACGCTTTTATTCATCGTTTAGGACATAATGTATTTTTCACCCTGTTTAAAAGACAAAGTTCTTATTTATCCATAATCTCCCATTTAAATGTAACGACATCGGCATGAAAAACACCTCAAAAATGTGTTTTGGTTATGTCGCTGTGCACCATACAGCATTCAGAGAAAATATTAACCAATAACATCAGGTTTCACATCCCCCACCCACCCACCTTCCCATCACAGAGCAAAAATGCTTAACGCTACATAACTTCTATATTAGTTTCATAGTGAACAAATAGCAATAACAGTAAAGTCCTGAATAAGTATAACTAGGTGTAATAATTGAATAATAAACTAGGTGTAATAACTGAATAATAAACTAGGTGTAATAACTGAATAATAAACATGTATAAGGGGTTAAAATGAGCCTATACAATGTAGTTTAAGGGGTTACAGTAAATTTTCCTTTTTCAGTTTTCTGCCATGCCAGAGCTTCTAATGCTCTGTCCTTCATTTGAATGATATTGTTTGCTCATTAATACAAACTGCTTGCTTGCTTAATTAATTTATTTACTTAATTATTAATTTTCACCTCACTTTGTATAAACATGAGGTATTGTTTTGTTTATTTCATTGACCTCAGTTGACCCAAATGATCTTTCTCTCCCCAACAAGACACAATGAGGTAGAGACATGTTGTTTTTTTTGTGTATTTTCTTTTTCGGGTGTGTTCTTTCTGCGATCTTTCACTGAGAAAACTGTCCAAACCCAGCTGTCACCTCAGGCAGCGTGCGTGTGTGTGTGTGTGTGTCATGTTCAGGTTGCGAGTGAGTGCAGGTGTGTGTGCTCCAGGTATGACGTCAGTTGTTTATTTCAGCCGCCAGGGGCAGTAGAGGGTCATCAGGCAGAGCAATGTACCTCTCTGGACCCTGGTCTTCCACTGTTTCTCAGTAACAAGGTTATAGTTCAGGCCCAGTAATGCTATCATACCTGCTACTGTGTTGGGCATAATGTGCTCCAGGGGTCAGACATTGACACAGAGGCGAGGATGGACGTCTTATTTGCCCCCTATCATTTTCATTTTCTTTCTCTTCATCTGCTGCACTCGGGCACCTACATGAAAGACGCTGCAGTTTGTTCATATTCACAAGATAGCATCCAACTACATGCTTAAATCATCACAAAGGTGCCTCAAAGTCATTAAGTAATCACACATAGACTGGTTTGTATGTTTCATATATCATTGTCCATCTGCACTATGTGCCATCCAAGTGGCTGAATCTTATAGGCAGATATTATAGTCACATCATCAATTAATACAAGAGTGCCAGTTCCATTGTAGTCATACCTGCCCATGCTGTAACACTACCTCCACCATGCTTGAACAGATGAGGAGGTATGTTTTGAGTCATGAGCAGTTCCTTCACTTTTCCATACTCTTCCATCCAACCTACATGCCTAAATCATCACATACTTGCCTCAAAGTCAATAACTAATCTCAAATAGACTGGTTTATATGTTTTTACACTGTATGTGATACTGTTATCTATAAAAATGTACAAACCTTTGTAGTATAGCTAAAACTAAGGCCCAATCCCATTTCTTCTTTTTACCCTTACCCCTTGTTTTCGAGTGTCACCGTAACTCCTTGGAATGGAGTTACAATGGGTAGTGGTTGAAATCTTGCCCTACGAAATGGGACCCTCAAAAAAAAAAAAAAACATCTCTTCATTAACAGCTACTAGCGGTGCTCTGTAGGCGACCCGGCCCGACTTCAATGATAGCAGAGATGGGTAAAGTTCAGCTCCTCACTGCTGGGCTTTAGTTACATTTAGGGCATCATATCCTTTCAAAGAGGGGGCAATTAATTATTATCACCCACCCCTAATTCTTCAGTGATATGAAGCTGAAGTCAGATATTCACCAGCTTCTTGTTTGATTTTTCCTGTTCCACCTTAAATGGAGCAGCAGTTACATTCTGGCGCTTCAGGCGTCAGAACCGCTGGACTATTTAAGGTGGAACGGGAGTAGCTACTGAGACATTAGCATACTTTAGCTATTTTTTTATGCTTGTTATGAAGAAAAGGACCATAATACACTGAAACAACATTAAACTAAGATAATACAATGATTATCGTAATTTTTTAACTGAGAAAATTCTTACATTTGTGGGTTTCTTTGGTCTCTTGTTCAGCCGTCTAAGGGCTAAATGGTAGGGGCGAGGGGTGAAATGGAATTGGGCCTAATAGTAGTCTGTACGTTTGTCTATTTATAAAACAGTATATCATACAGCATTAGAATTCATATTAGCAAGTCTGTTTGAGGTTCAACAACTGGTTTGAGGCAACTGTGCTCACGTACACATGCAGTTTTCACAGTCTGCCATTTGATGAGGTGTAAGCTTCTGTAGCGTGTTAGCTACATTTGCTTTGCAGCTTAATTGCAAAACTAAAGAAACAAATCTAGGTTTAGAGCAGGATTGTGTAAATTTTCACCAAACTAATTTTTACTGTTCATTGTTTGCACTCTTTTCAGTGTTGTCTGCGACTTAGAACAATGTTAATTAATAAATAGAAAACTGTATCAAATTTTTTTTTTAAAAATCTAGAAAAGGGAAGTTTGTTCACAAACAAAACTTTTGTTATCAAATCTCAGGTGGTTCCTAGGTGGTTGCTAGGTTTTTGCTAGGCCAGTGCCATGGTATCCCAGGTGGTTCTAAAGGTGTTGCTAGGCCTCTGCTAGGCTGTTGCTATGGTATCTCAGATGGTTGCTAAGGTGCTACTAGGCCATTGCTGTTATTCCAGGTTTCTCCAAAGGTGTTGCTAGGCCTCTGCTAGACTGTTGCTGTGGTATCTCAGGTGGTTGCTAAGCTGCTGCTAAGCGATTGCTATGTTATTCCAGGCGGTTCAGAAGGTGTTGCTAGGCCTTTGCTAGGCTGTTGCTATGGTATCTCAGACGGTTGTTAAGGTGCAGCTAGGCCATTGCTACGTTATTCCAGGTGTTTCCAAAAGTGTTGCTAGGCTGTTGCTGTGGTATCTCAGGTGGTTGCTAAAGTGTGGCTAGGCCATTGCTACGTTTTTCCACATGGTTCCTAAGGCATTGCTAGGCTTTTTCTAGGCCATTGCTGTTATCCCAGGTGGTTGCTAAGGTGTTATGAGGCCATTGCTAATAAAACATAAAATAAATAATGTGCCATATTTTTTTTTTTGCACTGACCACATTCTGTGTTTTGCGTTCCCCAATATGTTAAATTCAGAAAATAAACAGTAATTGTGCATTAAAGTATGCAGAAGTGTGTTTGCTGTATAGGATGTACTGACTTATTTTTACTTAGAAAATCAACAAAACATATCATAACAGGGGTGTCCAAATTTTTGCATATGACTGTACACTCTCTGATTGCTCAGTATTCCTCAGTGGCCTTCCCAGATCTGAATCCAATAGAACACCATTGGGATGTGGTAGAAAGTGGGATTCGCAGCATGGAAAAGTGCACCTGAAAAATCATGGACCAGAATCTCAAAGGAATGTGTCCAAAATTTTGTGGAATCTATGCCACAAAAAATTGAGGCTGTTTTGAGAGCAAAAAATATCCCAATTCTACCCAGTATTAGTATAGTGTTCCCAATAAACAGAAATCAGGTAGGAATATTATGTTTTGATCATATCTGTGGGCCGCCTTCAAGGGTGGAGCCTGAGTGCTGTATCACCTTATCCTCTTGTTTTCTGCTCTTGTGTTAAATGTAGCACGTCTGCGGGGAAACTACATTTTTGTTTCTAGCACAACACCTGGCTGTCACAAATAGTAGAAGTGATAATAATGGTTGACTAGAAACAAGCGTGCAAGCACTGAGCTATTATTAAACAAACAGTGGGTTTTGGGCAAAGTGGTAAACACTGCTATGATTCAATTTCATTATGCAACATATGGACAAAAGTATTGGGACACTTACACATTAAACCTACAGGAGCTTTTATGAATACCATTCTAAATCCATAGGCATTAATGTGGAGTTGGTCCCCCTTTGCAGCTCTAACTCTTCTGGGAAGCTTTCTACAAGATTTTGCAGTGTGTCTGTGGGAAGTTTTGCCCATTCATCCAGAAGAGCATTTGTGAGGTCAGATGTTGGACAAGAGGACCTGGCTCACAATCTCTGTTCTAGTTCATCCCAAAGAAGTGGGATGGGGTTGAGGTCAAGTTCTTCCACACCAAACTCACCCAGCCAGGCCTTTATGGACCTTGCTTTGTGCCCTGGGGCTCAGTCATGCTGGAACAGAAAAGGTTCTTCCCCAAACTGTTCCCACAAAGTTGGAAGTGTACTATTGTCCAAAATGTCTTGGTTTGCTGAAGCATTAAGATTTCCCTTCACTGGAACTAAGGGTTCTAGACCAACCCCTGAAAAACAACCCCACATCATCATCCCTCCTCCACCAAACTTTACAGTTGGCACAATGCAGTCAGGCAGGTAACGTTCTCTTGGCATTCGCCAAACCCGGACTCATCTATCAGACTGACAGATAGAGAAGCTGATTCGTCCCTCCACAGAATACATTTCCACTGCTCCAGAGTCCAGTGGCGGCGCTTTACTCCACTCCAACCGACAATCAACATTGTGCTTGGTGATGTAAGGCTTGCATGCAGCTGCTTGGCCATGGAAGCCAATGCCATGAAGCTCCCGGCGCACAGTTTTTGTGCTGATATTAATGCCAAAGGAGGTTTGGAACTCTGCAGTTATTGACTCAACAGACTGTTGGTGACTTTTATGCTCTATGCTCCTCAGCACTCGGCGACCCGCTCTGTAACTTTACGTAATCTGACACTTCGTGGCTGAGTTGCTGTGATTCCTAAACGCTTCAACTTTTCAATAATACCACTCACAGTTTATTGTGGAATATTTGGGAGGGAAGAAATTTTAAGAACTGACTTGTTGCAACGGTGGCATCTTATTACAGCACCAATCTCAATTTCAGTTTCTCCATGTGCACAGCAATGATCACATATCACAAAAGGTATGTTTTCAGAGAGCCGGGTCTGAGCTGAAGGCAGGCCAGTCTAGCCTTAATACAAAGCCAAGCTATGGTAACACATGCAGACATAATCTAGATGGCAAACTACATATGTACCCCATGTATTAATGGTGCCTTCACAGATGTGCAAGTTACCCACTAACACACCCCCATACCATGACATTTTCTTTTCATTCGTAATAATCAGAATCATCCATTTCCTCTATAGCCTGGAGAACATGACATCCTTTATTTTAAAAACAATTTGACTATTTGAAAATGCTTTGTATCAGTCTATTTCAGATGAGCTTTAGCCCAGAGAAGTTGGCGGAGTTTCTAGATGTTGTTGACATGTGGATTTCACTTTGCATAGTAGACTCTTAACTATGTCAATGAATTGTGTTCATTGACAAGAGTTTTCCGAAGTATTCCCAAGCACAATGTGCTTATGTTTTTTACAGAAGCATGCTGGTTTTTAATGCAGGGCCATCTGAGGGATTGAAGGTCATAAACATTCAGTATTGGTTTTCTGCCTTGCCCTTTATGCACACAGATTTCTCTGGATTTCCTAAATCTTTTAATGATGTTATGGACTGTAGATGGTGAAATCTTTAAATTCCCTGCAATCATGCATTGAGAAATGTTGTTCTTAAACTGTTTTAATAGTTGCTCATACGGTTTTTCACAAACATGGCCAACCTTGACCCATCCTTGCTCATAAACAACTGAGCTTTTCATGAACACTCCTTTGATTCCCAATCATGATAACATCACCTATTACCTATTCGCCTGTTCACCGAAACAGGTATTTTTGATCATTCCACAAACCTCCCAGTCTTACAGTGCCACAACTCAACTTTGTTAGAATGCGTTGCAGGCATCAAATTTGAAATTAGCATATATTTACAAAAAAATCTATAATGTTGAAAAAGTAAAGCATTTAAATAT
>JAILXH010100981.1:0-11533 GCA_023558415.1 Piaractus mesopotamicus | reverse complement strand
AAAAAAAAAAACATTAACCAAAATACACACAGTAAATGTGCAAAAAGTCAGCTTTCAATTATTTAAATTCCAGCCATTAGGTGCAAGTTATTCATATTTCAGGAGACATTTCTAAGAAGAACAGTTATAAGAGAATCCACTTGCATGAGGAAGAAGAAAGGTGAAAAACAGGACTTTCAAAAACTAAAGGGTTAAAAACTTATTAAAAAAATAAAAAGATGCTTTCATCTTCAGAGGAGACAATCAAGCTCCACTCTTGCTTCAAATCCGAATAAATCCACAGGTGTTTCTGTCCATCCTTCCACTGTAAGAAGAACCACTCAACACTATGAGTCTAAAGAATGTGCAGCTGTGCAAAAGAAAACAGACAAGAAGGCAGAAAATTTGCAAGCGAAGAAGCTGCAGAGCCCCTGAGTCCAGACCTCAACATCAGTGAACGTGTTTATGATTATTTGGATCATGAGAAGCACAAAAAAAATGCACCCCTACTTCTAAGACTGAACTTTGGAGGTGGAAAAATATCCCTGCAGATTTCTTTAGAAAACTGAAAGCAAGTCTTCTGAAAAAAAGCAAAGGATGGACGCACTAAATACTGAAAAAAATGATATCTAGTATATTTAGTAGATGCGATGTGTACAGCTCTGTAAAGTATTTGCTAAATATAATTTGTACTTAATGGCCATTTTGACTGGAAAATAAATAAATGAAGGACGGTCTCTGACGTTTGCACAGTACTGTATGAAATACTAAGCTTTGTGTAGTCCGCTTATTTCAGAAATCAATTATTGCATATTCATTATTAAAAAAAAACCCATTTATTTAACTTCTGAAGCAGTAGCCTAGTATTTCATTATTATAAGTAAGTTATTATGCATAAAATACACAACTTATATCCAAATAAAATCGTTCTTTAAAATGCAAAATTGTACAATTTAATTGGAATTTGCTGGACTGGTCACCAAGCTACTATCTGGAAGGCTTACATTTTTAAGTGATAACCTTTAGCCATTATGGACTAATCCAAAATGTTTGCAGCTTATAAAACTACTGAGATGTAATTCTTTAGACTAGATCAATATCTGGAGTGAGCTTGAATGGTGATAGCGCTGGGTCGTGACAGATGTCATCCCAAGTGGATATCATACATGTTACTGTGATGCAAGAGATGTTCTGGGGCAGAGGTCTGAGAGTTGCTGAAATGATGCTGATGCCCTCCAGCATGAAGCTGAAGGGTGTGGAAAAAACGTTAGTCATGAGCTGATTCAAGAAGAAGACATGTCAGATTATGACGCCGACAGGAGCACGCATGCATACGTTATCTGCCCACCCCTCCCTTTGCCCTGACCCGAGTATATCTTTAATGACCAGAGTCACCACAGACGACACTTGCCTTAAACCCTGGCCACTTTAAATAGCTGCCCAACCCTCGGCTGCACCACAACCACCACGCCAGTCTCAGAATGTCTAGGAACCGAAAGCAAGGTACTTCTAAGATCTGACAGAGCGTGCAGAGAAAGCGAACACTGGCTGGATGAAATGCTTTTTCCAAGCTCTTACTCATCCACCTATGGACGCTCATATTATTCCTTTTTCTCTAAGCTTTAGGACTTTTCCCTCACTCTTTTCCGTCTCTTTATGCCCTCTTCACATCTGTTTCCTAGCTGCTTAATCTCATCCCTCTCCCTCTTTTTAATCTGTTTCCAACTCTGGAGCCTCAAGAGGGACTCACTGGTTTCTTCTCTCCCCATCTTTCTTCTCCTCTTATCTGTCTGCCTTTCACTCTGTAGCCGTGCTCTTTGTGGCGCTGCTGTGCCTGGACCTGCGCACCCGCGTGGGCTCCGCTCCGATCTGTCCCCACGGACACGCCGGCTGCCACATCCTGTCTTTGGCCGATCTCTTCGACAGGGTCATCCAGCACTCAGCCAGACTGCACGGGCTCTCCAGTGATTTGCACTCAGAGTTTGTAAGTATTGATCACTTTTTCTCAGATATTTTTGATTTGAACTGGCTTCTAGTCATTGATAAGCTATTACGTTACTAAGAGCACTCCAACAGTTGTTGTAGTCAAGCCTGGCACTTCAAGTGCAATCAGCAGTAAAAAGCTGGACAGTGCTGGCTGAAGGACTGTTGTTATTATTAAACACACTTATTGAGATTGAGAATGAAATGTAGCATGATTGGAAATCAGTTTAGTTTTAAGTGTTATTCACACATGCTGTCCACTGCATAGGTCACAGTCTCTTATGGTGTAATCCATCCATTCCGCACAGACTGTAAATACCAGATGGTACTCGTCTAGTAGTATGTAGCTAATTATTGACACCGGGTGCCGAATTCATCAGAGGCATATAAAGAGGAAGGAAACGAATAAGAAAAAAAGCCATTGTTCAATTAGTAATATAATAAGTCATAATATGAAATCTTTACTCCGTTTTTGCCTAAAAAAATATAGCAAACAACCATAATATATGAGGAACGAAGAATACCAACTCCAATTGTATTTGTTTTTCACTTCAGTTTAAAAATTTTAAGTATTTCTGGAACGACAAGAATGACATGGTAGAAAAAGAAACTGTAATTATTTATTTATAATCATTTCTTCGAACAAAATAACTACTTGATCAGCAAGATTTGGTCACTGCTGTTCAAATACAAGGTTTTCTTGATATTTACCCTATTTGTTATGGAATTATCCAGAGCTCTGTTCATTGAATATAGGTTGAATTTTTACATTCAAAACCTCTAGACTATTAGCATCATATAATCAAGTGACATGTTTTGTTGCTTTTCTTAGTGAAAGTAAGTAGCACATCTCCTACAGGGAAGAGACTTAAAAATGCCATTTGTCTGCAAATTTTGCACAGCACTCTTAACATTCTGTGTTCTTCCTCTTCTCTCTTAATTCATAAGGAACAGTACTTCCTGCCCAGCAAAAACCACATTGGCAGAGTCTATCGCAAGTGCCACACATCCAGCATACTGACTCCTAATGGCAAGGAGAACGCACAGAAACTAGCCGTGAGTTCACTGTTCAGACAGCTCCTCTCTGCCTCTTTGCTGTATTTGCTTTTTTTTTCCCAGTCAGTCTTGTCTACCTAACAGTGAGTCATGCTCGTGCTGTGTCGCAAGCCGAACCTCAGTCTGCTGTGTGAGAAATGTCATGATGTTCTGTGACAGTCTGTGGCCTCTCTGCTGCTTTGTCTATCTCTAAAGTCTGAAAACGCCCAAATAATTGTGAAGTGCGCTGGTCCAGTTGCTTCGTCTGCTCATTTTTAGAATACGTCGCAACCTTATACGAACACGGATGACCTGTTCTCATTGTATTAAGTTACTCATGAAATGTTTTCGCAAACTGAATGTTCGAACTCGCCATCATTTCCTTCTCTCTCAGCGTGAGGAGTTGACGGAGGTGATTCTGAAGCTGCTAACGGCCTGGAGGGATCCCCTGTCTCAGCTGCACCAGAGCATGGCCCACCAGCAGGACTTCAACAGCTTCAGCAGCAACAAAGCTCTGGAGTTGAGTGACATGGTGCACGAGCTCAGGAAAGGAGTGGAGAAAGTTACAGAGAAGGTACCAGACTCACAAAGCCTCATTACATTGCATGTCTGTTATTGCTTGAAAGTTTGTAATCACTAACGTTTATACACTTTACTGTTCAAGACCACTGTATTTCAAGATTTTGAGACAGCTCTACGCTTCAAAAGACAATGCGGCTTCATAATGACTCCTTGAAAAAGCTAGTTGTTATGGCTGAAATCCATGCCCATGAAATCCAACAAGAGAACCAACTGGCAGCTGAACTTGAGTGGTCAGACTCTCTAGCAGACTCTCTTTAGCTTAATATTCTCTTTATAATTAGGAATATTCTGCTCTCCCTAGAGTAGGATGAGCAGGTCAGCAGAGAGCTAACTGGCTAAAAGGCTAATGCCACAATAATAAAAGATACACATCGAGTTCAAGCCTTCAGATAAGGAATTACTGTAATTCTGCAATTTACAAAGTAAGGGATGTTTTACTTGCTTGCCTGTTAAAAGCTTAAAATGTCTTTATTTCAACTAGAGCTGACATGAAAATCGAAAACAACGCAGAGCTAACCCCCTCTAGTTTGGCGCTAGCATATCCTTCTTTGTTTTGTAATGGCATACACTTTAAACAGAATTAAAAAGTTGAAATGAGTTGCTATTATTATCGTACATAAGTAGTGTAGGCTATAAATAAATAGGATCCTCCGACTAAAAACATTTCTCTCATGCAAGTTTAGGTTTCTGTTGACAGATTAAAAATTTCGGATAATATAAATACAGTTTTGTCATAGATACATGTATAGAATGATTCTGTTATGATGGTAGTACAGGTTCCAACTAATTTGTAGGAAACTGTAAAAAAAAAAAAAAACCGAATGATGAACAAGAGCTGCAGAAGATTTCTGTATAACATTGAGAATGAAGTTATAATAAATTTAGTATCTTGAATGCTGAGTATTTGAAAAATGCTCCAAACTCCACACTCTTAATGATAGCGCCTGTTAATTAGCAACAGTGACAGCCAATATCATATTTGCCACATATTCGTTTTAAAGAAAGCACATTTTAGACCGGAAGTGGTAACTGTACCACTGCTGCTGCTCTTTTGTTAGTCAGTAAAGCCTTTTATACAGGCCACGGACTAAGCAGAAGTCATGGACAGGGGTCTAGCTGTGAGTGACATTCTTGTAGAAGCGCGCTCAAAGTACTGTTGTAGTGTTAGTCATTACTGGCATATGTCAAAGTAACATTTCACTTTGCTGGCTGTGCAGCTTCTGGTATTTAAGGCTAAAAACATAAGTGAAAATAACGCAACCTGAACGATTTATTTAAAGTTTGGGTTGGTCATCTTATTATTAAACAAACTAAACCTTTGATATGAAAATTATTTCACTTCTTTTGCAGTAAATGCATGTAGTAATAAGAAATAAGAAATGTGCAAAATAATTCAGTCGCTGGTCAAATTACGTTTTTTTGATTTTCTAAGTGAAAATAAGTTAACACATCCTAAATTAACACATCCTCTGCAGCAATCCTGATTCTGGAGAACTACCACCCTCGAAAGTTCTGGCTCTAATGTTCACATGACCCTGTAAGACTTCATTACCTGGATCTGGTGTGTTGGACTGGAGCTAAACTCTGTAGGGTGGTAGACCAGGATGAGGACTGGGCACCCCTGCTCTACAGGGAAAACTTTTTTTTGCATGTTTTAAGGCACAGTTATTGTTTAATTGCTGGCATATTTTATATTTTATGTTTAATAGTTTCTCCAATTTGTTAACCCCTTAAATGGCCAGGACCTGCCAGTGGGTCCAAAGTTTTATTACACACTCCTATAACCTAAGAATAGCTCAAACAGATTGCAGTGAAGTCCTAGTAGTTACTAAATAATAAGCCTTGGTATGTAATAAGCACAGGGTTCTAAGGGGTTCAACTCTGCAAGCAAATAGAAATTGTGCACTACAGTTTGGCAGAAAAAAGGAAAGTTCTGGTTCTAATGTTCCGATGACCCTGTAGGACTTAAGTCTGTTCCTCTGTAGAGAATTTGTTAACACAAAATCAATAAAACATGTAATTTGACTGGGGGTGTTCAGACTTTTGCACATGACTGTTTAGGCATATCTGTCAATTATATGCAAACTGAGAACCTGCAACCTTCACCAAATGCAGATGCAGCTGCTGGGGATGATCAGCAACTCAGTGAATGGCCTCTCATCTTCTGAAGCCTTACTTCCTGCCTCCGAAAGTGGAGAGGCTATGAGCGATTATGAGCTCGTCTACTGCTTCCGCCGCGATTCGGACAAAGTCCAGAACTACCTGAAGATCCTCAAGTGCAGAATTGTACCTGAGCACGGCTGCTGAGGACCACCTGACTGCACTGCTGGACTGCGCATGTGCTTGTTGCACTTCATATATCAAGTCAATTCTTGATCTTCCACCAATTATGTGTATATTTGATTCTTAAAGATCAAAGGAAGGCATCTGGGAACCTGTTTTTTAAGGCTTAATGTGATAATCTAAAGCGCTTGAGGTCGATTAGTTTTACCTCAGGAGCTTCTGTAATGTAGTTTGTAAGGGCTGACTGAAAGTATCTGTGTAATTTCTCCAAATTACTACAGCACAGATTGAAATATGTCATAGCCTGGATGTACCTGTCAGCGTTACATGATGGACTTGTACGCTTGCTCTGAACTGGTTCGAGAAATGAAAACAAAAACAGTCCGAAAAAACCTGTTTGTTGTTGCGCTGCACTTTTGAGAAGGTTTACAGTGGTCCTTTGTTGGGCGTACGGTTTGTAATGGGTATAGAACCTTTATATTAGTTGGGACAGCACGTGAAACCTTAATAAACACAGAAAGCAAATTCTGTTCGACCTGTATTAAATTAAAAACGGTATGAAGGCACAACATCTAAAGTTTTAGATTATAAATATTAATTCTAAATTTGATGCCTGAAATGCATCCAAAAAAGTTGGGACGGGAGCATGTTTACCACTGTCTTACATCACCTCTCCTTTGAAGAGCACTTAAAGTTCAGACTGAAGACACAAACAGATCCTGATTTTGAAATGTTAAATATTTGCCATTCATCAGATATACAAGTCTTCAGCTGTGCAGCATTTTCAGTGGGAGACAGTTCTGGACTGCAGGCAGGCCAGTCCAACACAGACACTCTCTGATTATGCAGCCATGCTGTTGTAACACATGCCGGATGTTTCTTGGTGTTGTTGTGTTGAGAGCATCTAAAAGGCTGCATATGTTGCTCCAAAATGTGTTCATTTTTACATTTTTCATTTACCTACCAATGTCCCCTCCAGACCATAACAGATGCTGGCTTTTGAACTTTATGTTGGTAACAATCTTGATTATCTATTTCTTTTTTAGCCTGGAGAACACAACGTCCATTATAACCATAAATAATCTGAAAAGTGGACTTGTCAGACAACAGTACACTGAGCATCAGTCCATTTCAGATGAGCTCAGCCTCAAAGAAGTCTTTCTGGACGTTGACATATGACTTCCACTGTTTACAGTACAGTCTTAACTTGTATGTGTGGATGCCGCGATGGACAGTGTTTGTTAACGGTTTTTCTGAGCCCATGTGGTGGTATCCATCACAGAAACATGCTTTTGCCATCTGAGCGGTCGAAGTTCATGTGCATTTAATTGTGGTTTTCGACCTTGTCCTTTACACACTCTGATTTCTCTGGATTCCCTGGATCTTTTGATGATATTATGGACCGCAGAAGGTGAAATATCTAAAACCCTTGCAATCCCTGACTGAAAAACATTATTTCGTAAAGTTCCAAGGCTCGACCCATCCTTGCTCACAAAGGACTAGGCCTTTCCTGAATCCTCCTAATATATCCAAGCATAATAGCACCACCTGTTTATGATGTTTTTTTGGACATTTTCACAGTGGTCCTAGTATTACATTGCTCCTGTCCCAGCTTTTTTGGAACATGTCACAGGCATCAATTTCAGAATGAAGTAAAACATAGTCTTTTATCAGTATAAGTTTTTTTTTAAAATACAGGTGCAAGTAGATTTACCAATCACTGCTTTGTTTTTACTTGCATTTTACCTACTGTCCCAACTTTTTTTGGAATTGGGTTTGTATGTGTAGGTCCTTTAAATATTAAAAAGATTCAATTATCACATTTAAAAAAAAATAATGATTCTTTTAAAAATGATCTTTAACCATCGATTCAGAACTGCTTCAGACACCATAGTATCCCTCCACTCTTTTTGACACCTTTGTTTTTAAGAGTTTATTACACTAACATACAGCCTATGTAAGAGGAACTGAATTAAATAATTGTGGTAGTGTTGAACTGCAAGAACAGAAACGTAAATGAAAATACTGGTTCTGCTCAGAGTAGGGTTGCCATCTCAGTCCTGTAAAATTTCTGGACTCCTTTCACACCTTTCATAAGAAATAAGTATCGGTAACGCATGAAAATGCTCATATTCTGGGATATGACATTCATGAGATGGGAATGGCATTCAAGATGATCCAGGAAATCCCAAGCTTGGAGTCGATTAGTTCTTTCCTGTGTTCTGTTTCTGAGTCCAGAGTTTTGTACTGGATTAAAATCATGGCCCTTGTTGGAAATCACTTCAATTACAGTACTTTCCCTGGTAAAACTAATCCAGCTCAAACAGGTCATTACAGTAACTTTTCTTTCAAACCTCCTTGAGCTTTGATACTGTGAAGAATTTGGAGAAATATGAGTTAAAAAGGGCTGAAAAAAATCAGAGAAAGACATGGCTGAAATGACACTGAGCTAAACAAGATGTTTTTTTTTATTTATTTTATTTATGACAATAAAATGCACTGGAAATCAAGTAAATAAAAAACCGTCAATGCTTCAGCAGATAAACGCAGTCAGAGTGTATTTCTTTATACACATTTTCCATCACATTCCAACAACCAAGTACACTGTTGATGGGAATGCAATCTCATTCACTCCACAATATCTGTTTGCTATTAGATGCTTTGATTAAATATTAATTTAGGGATTATTTAGTTCCATTTAAAATTCTGGAGGCAGAGCTTTGTGGCATTTTTGGCTGGAATAGTGCAGTGAAAAGCTTGCAGAAGACAAGGGAGGTTGAACCGCAGTTCAGCGGCGGCCTAAGGCACTGGTCAAACTTCCAATCTGCTCCGTCTGAACCTTTAACATTTCTAGAGTCAGAGCTTCACGTGTACAATGGTTTCACCACAAGAAGTGATGGTCGGCATGCAGAGCCAGTCATACTTTATTATTGGGGGGAAATGTAACATGAACAAAACAGTGAAGGGAAACAAGCATTCAATATACTTCCAGTACATATATCCACATCAAATTTACACACATACTGTTTTTTTGGCTTATTACAACTAAAATTATAAGTTATAATTATAAATTAGTTAGGACACATTATAACTATGAACAATACGGTATATATTATAAGTTATAATTATAAATTAGTTAGGACACATTATAACTATGAACAATAAGGTATATATTCATAAACAAAGGAATTGATAAGGAAAGAAGTATTCAGACATAACAAATTTACAACATTAGTACTTTTGTTTCAAAGCCGTTGTTGGCAGTTACAGCTTGTCTACAGTAAGAAGTAATTAGCTTTTTGCAACATTGTGGTTCCTATTCCCTTTTGCCAACTGTCTTCAATTTCCCAGGGTCCCGGGGGTCTCTTTGATTGACAATTTTAAAATCCTCCATAAATGTTCAGTGGGATTTAAGCCAGAAGACTAACCAAGCAAACACCTTTAACTTTTGTTTAGAAACCAGTTTTGAGTTATTTTGGCTGCATGTTTGGGGTTGTTGTCTTGCGCATCTTCTCCCCTGATTGAGTTTCTTGGCCGAAGAGATTACATTTTCCTCTAATAGGTCCCAGCACATCACTCCGTTTATGTGTCCTTCAATGTAATGCCCCAGTACTGTTTGCAGAGAAGCCGCAGCACACCATGAAGCTCCCGCCTCTGTGGGTGTGGTGCTCTTGGATCATACGCACAAACCTTCTTTCAAACAGACAAGCTGAATTACTGCCAAAGTTTTCTGTTCTTGTTTTGTCCGACCAGAGTGCATTGCTCTAATGAGTTTTGATTTTTCTAAATGCTGTTTTAGATGCGCATCTCCGCGCTTCTGTTTTTAGCAGAGCAGTTTTGCCTGTAGTAGGTACGGTTGTAGGTATGGTTATTGCTTGTGGGTATTGCTTATTATTCATTGTGTAACTGTTACACTGCATTCACATGTTTGCACTGAGAAAGCATCATTCTGTCCCTCATAGCAGTACAAGGCTGACAGCAGCATGAAGCCAAGCAAACGTAAGCAGGGTGAAAACAGATAGAAAATAGACAATAGAAAATATAGAGTTATCAGAGGAGAGTTTTTCCAGTGTATATTATTTATTTAAGGCGGAAAAAGGCAGGAGGATGCTGTGTACTCTTTAATTTTTTAGTTGTATAACACTGGGTTCATCCGCATTTCAACAATGAGGTGTTTGGCCACTGACATAACTATTTTTATTAGGCCCTTTCAGACACGGACTGCCCGTCAGGAGTACCAGAAATTATACAGCCAGTAGTCCGTATTGTTAGTAAGGTTAGCGCGAAAGCTGAAATAGAGCACTGCGCAGCCACACCCATTAATATGTTAAAAAAAATAAAGTAAAAAAATCTATCCCGCCTCTCTGCCACCTGATCTCTCACACCATTGATCTTCTTACAGCACATACTCTGTATTTTGTTTGGTGGGGGGACCTATTAATTGTTTTTGCGCTGGGGCCCATATGATCCTAATTACACCACTGTGTTTGGCATCCATGGCTCCCCAAAAAAATCAACATACAGTTTTCATTCCACCGCTGCAGTCAACAGCAAAAATAAAATAAATTTAAAAAAAAAAAGGGAAAATGTAACTCTTTTTCACAGTTCCTTTGCAAACAACGGAATACCCGGTTTGCTGTCGTCTATCTGCTGCAAACATATGAACGCAGCATTATTCCCACTGCTTTTAGGTCACCTTGCAACTGATTTCGAGTGACTGCTGGCTTCTCTCTTACCTTCCTTATCATTAGTCTGAGAGCGTGTTGTGAAGTCCTGCGTGGTGCACCTGTCCAAGGACAATGAGTTTTGGTTCCGTGAACTTTGGCACTTGCATGTTATCGAACCAATTGTACTGGCAGTGATGTTTGGAGTTTTTCAATGGCTCTTCAGTTTTTTCTGTTGGAGTGTTGGTTATTAATGCTTTAGGAAGCTCCTTCGCCTCACCATTATTATTGCCATGTTGTGTGAAATATTCCAAGCCAATGGCCATGTATTTTATGATAACACCAGATGCTAGTCGACTCCAAAAAACTGAAGTATTTCTCCCAGAAAATTATTGCAATTACACGTTTTGTTATAGACATGTTTATTTCCTTTGTGTGTATTGGAACAACACAAAAAAACAGAGAAAAAAAAGCCAAAAATTATATAATTTCACGCAAAACTCCAAAACTGGGCAGAACAAAATTATTGGCTCCCTCAACTTAATATTTGGTTGCACACCCTTTGGAAAAAATAACTGAAATCAATCGCTTCCTATAACCATCAACAAGCTTCTTACACCTCTCAACTGGAATTCTGGACCATTCTTCTTTTGCAAACTGCTAAAGGTCTCTCATATTTGAAGGGTGCCTTCTCCCAACAGCAACTTTCAGATCTCTCCACAGGTGTTCAATGGGATTTAGATCCAGACTCATTGCTGGCCACTTCAGAACTCTCCAGCGCTTTGTTTCCATCAATTTCTGGGTGCTTTTTGAAGTATGTTTGGGGTCATTGTCCTGCTGGACCATGACCTAGGACGCAAACCCAGCTTTCTGGCACTGGGCCCTACATTGCGACCCAAAATCCTTTGGTAATCTTCAGATTTCATGATGGCTTGCACACAGTCAAGGCACCCAGTGCCAGAGGCAGCAAAACAACCCCAAAACATCTTTGAACCTCCACCATATTT
>JAILXH010100947.1:29250-55855 GCA_023558415.1 Piaractus mesopotamicus | reverse complement strand
GTGTGTGTGTGTGTGTGTGTGTGTGTGTGTGTGTGTGTGTGTGTGTGTGTGTGTGTGTGTGTGTATGCCTGCCTGCGGATGTGTGTGTGTTTTATAATGCTTGTGAAGTGTGTGTGTGTGTGTGTGTGTATGTATAGGGGGGTCAGTGAGTGAGTGAGTATACACAGTGATCCGGGGAGTTAATTACAGTGGGTGCCTGTCAGGCTGGAACAAAAGGCCTGCATAGACAGCACAACCGAAGCAGAAACACAACTGGCTGAATGCAGGCAGCCCAGACCAGACCAGTCTGGCCCAGCTCAGCTTCTGCCACAACACGAACCTGTTCCATGGCTGGGTTAACACACTCTGCCCTGGAGAATTTACAGCAGAGGGTCCTATAGCAAAGCCAGAATGATTTGATTACAGTAGCTGCTGAAGAAGCTTGGATCAAGACAGTTTATGGAAATGTTATTGGTTTTTGTCTTATTAAGGGTGCATTTTTATTTGTACTTTGGTTCCCTTGGTCCAGACCAGTGCAGGGAATTATACGTTTGTGGCATTTTAGTTCTAGTTCACTTAGGGTTCACTTTCAGAACTTTGAGAACATTTCAGAACAAGGCTGTGCTCTGGCCAAACTGTACTTCTGGGTTTTATGTATGTGTTATGCTATTCTGTGTCACAACAGCATTAGGAATTGATCTGTTAAGGGGTACCAAAATCAGTATATACCATGTCAACAAGTCAAATCACACAGTGTTTGGGGTCACATCTTGTGATATATAATCCTGTGATTGACCAGTTTAGAAGTCTATGTTCTGTGTTATGTTCCTACTTCAAACAAACCATATAAAACTCTCCCTTTTTGTGAGACGCAAGTAACAGTACCAAAGTAGAATTGCACCAGTTTTTAGGTTCGCACCAAACCTGCCAAATGTAAACAAATCCTAAAAATCCAGTTTAAAATGGTTTAGAAGACCTCCCTAAATACCTCCCCGACTGTACCTTGCTCTAAAATATTCACACAGAAATGTCAACTGAAGAAAAAAGGACAAGCAATTAACGCTGCCTTCTTCACACTATATGCTTTCTTCACACTGTATAAAAGGCTTTCTGAAAGGTGTGGAACTCGTTGAGCCTGAATCATGGCTAGGTTCATGTTTTCTCTTTTTCTCACAGCTTTGAGGTTACTCTCTGAGATGCACAATGTATCCCAGAGTGAGGATTGAGAATATAAAGTTCAGCTTCCTCAGACAGCAGTGCCCTGAACATACTGTTGCGCACTGGGACAAATCCACACACCCGGCCTATACGGTCATACACGGTCAGAGTGGCCTGCTGCTGCATCTGTAATGAGGAGACTAGGGTCAACAAGAGGCTTTGGCTCCTTTTTTCTGATGCAGCTTTAAGGCCCAGGAGTACTGGTACTAATCCTGGGCTTCTTTAGGACTGAAGATGTTTTAGTTTAAGGACATAGTGAGTAGAACACAGTGTAGAACATACTGAAAAGATACATAGAAAAACTCCCTCAAAAGAGAAAAATTCTAATTCCTCACAATGTCCAGTAAATATATGCATCCTAAGTGCATATAAAGTTTTTGGTAAATTAAAATCCTGTAACGATGGGTAACAGACAGCTTTAGTGGGAACAGAGCAGTTTCACTGCTTAGTTACTGATGCTCTCAAGTTCAGCTCATTTTTTGGTTATTTTAACTTCATCTCTTTTTTTTATTAACCACCAACTCTGCAACACACATCCACCACTTCTTCTATCAAAAATCTTTTTAAATGTGGCTCATAACTAGGCCAGTCTGTAGTGATCAGGGCAAAGTAGCTTGTATGTCCTTTTTGAAAAAGTTAGTAGCTATGTACAAAGTTCTGTATATATAAACTTTATTTGATCATTTACAAGGGGTAACACATGTTTAAACGAAGGGCGTGATCTGAGTGTCAGTAAAGACATTTACATGCCGCCCATTGTGAAAAAACACAAATGTGAACCAAAATGTTCTCCACTTCCCCTACACAATACTGTTGGGGAGCAGTTCTAGTTTGCAGCTAGAAATGTATTGCTCTAATTAAACTCCACTTTAACTCCAGGTTAACTATACAAGGTAACAACTCGCATCTAATAAGCACATCTCAGACCGCTTAGAAACTTTAAATAGTTTTGAATTGTGCAGTCGGCAGCAGCCATGAACACGCAAAAGACGATAAATATTAACAACCACGCCAGAGGCCAACAAATTTATTTTTGTTAGCAAAGAATTTTAAGAGTTATATTTTAGGCTGCTTAGGAATATGTAATGGTTAACATATTTTTGAGCAGCAACCAATGTATGACTGAAATTTTATCCATTTGACGGAATCGGGATATGTGTGTGCGCATGTGTGTATGTGTGTGTGAAGCAAGTTGAGTTCAGGTTTCACTGAACTCTTGGCTGTCTCGCCTCATTATCCATTATCCTCTCTTTGTTACTCTAATTCGCACTGAACATTTCAAACAGGTAGACTAAAGAGAGGAGAAGGTGTGATTAGACTGTATGTTCAGAAACCATATCAGATGTTATTTTCCTTCAAGTTGACAGATTAGCTATTCATGTCTAAAAATGACATTGAGTCTATAGTTAAGCATCTACTCTTTCTTACATAATTGTCATAGGAGCAGATTGAGTATAAGGCACTTTTGCTTGAAGCCCCCTGCTCTGGCTCTTTCACAGTGTTTACAGTTGACCTTGATTGATTTTAAGTTCACTGTAGACAGTCAAGTTGCAGCAGACAGTCAGTCAGCATGCAAGTTGTGTGTGTGAAGAGGTAAAACCTTTGAGAAAGATGGAAAATGCCTTTAAAGTGCAATCTGACATGAGTTATGGAGGGAGGTATAGCCAGCTATTTTTGAATGTCAAAAATGACATGAGCAATGCTGTAGGTTATCTGTTGTGAAAGTAAAAAGCAAACAAACCAACCAAAATAAGCCCATAAATAACGGATGGGGTGCAGTGTACCCTTTTCAGATGCAGCGTGCATCTCGTTAATCTGATCTGTAATAGATTACAGTAATCTAATCCCGGCAACCAGCCGCTTCACATTCCCTAACTGTTAAATCGCTTACTTGCTCCCCAACGACAAACATACACACTCCCTCTGCATGCTGAGTATAGAACTGCCCAAGCTTTGAGCTGGTTGATATTATGTTGCCTCCACATCAGTGCTGTACCTCAGTGGATATGGCTGTAATGTGAGCTCTCCATTCAGAGAGCCCCTGAAGACGTATAAATATATACACTGATGAAAGGCTTGTGTACAGGCACAATTAACTTACAGAACCCCAGGGACTCCATTAGGACTTGTTGTTTAGTGGGAGGGAAGATAGAAGCAGGAAGTTCATATTTGACTGAGAGGAGGAAACGTGTGATAAGCTGCTGGACACACACAGCTGACTCTTTCCCCTAGCTCTCCAGCTGGATTGCTCAGCCGGCAGTAAGACCACCTGACTCACGACCCAGCCTTGGACTGACTAGGCCCTACATAGGCTGAACTCCCAAGGTCAGGGGCTGTAGAGAGTTTATGGCTGCCTGAGTTATAGTTTCTCTTACCCTGAACTCACAACTCACCAAACACGCTGCTAAAATCAGCAGCCTGGCCTTCGACATGTAAACAGAGCTTGTGTAATAGTTCAGGCCTTGCTGGCGGATGTCAGAACTGTGGATTCAAAACAAACCCTGGTGCAATTAACTGGCACAGCTCTCCAACAGCCATATATGTCATCCTGAGCTCTCTCCTCTCCTACTGAAACAATGATGTCTGTTTCTGAATAAGACACTGTGCTGATTAAGAGTGGGTGAGAAGGCCTAAATATAACATGACAATACTTAGACATTTTCACAGTAGGTTATGCGTATCATATTATTTCTTATTTCTCATTTCCGTGTTTCTGAGGGTTGTGAACAAGTTGGAACAGATAAAATGTGCCGAACCCATGGGTGGTAACCCATTTAAGTGTTTACAGAAAATAATCTATTTACGAAGAAACAATAGGTAAAATTAAACAGTTGGTAAAATTATTAAAAGTGCATTTAAAAATGGCATAATTTGCTGCTAATGATGCAGTTAGTATACACTGATGGTTGTTGTTGCTGGCTATCTACAATTGGTCATAATTTTTTTGGTCTTTTTTTATGATATATGCAGTTGATACCCATGGTATACTCAAAAAAGCATGTTGCGACATAATTTTGCAGTAATGCTAACATATCGTCATATTGTCCACCGCTCTTATTGATAAAAGAAGTACATGCGGTGTCGTTAGTTCATGCAGTGCTTGGTTCGTCTACCACTTACTTGAGTGACTGTACTGTCTCCTTCTGAGAGCTTTCTTCTGGACACCCACAGGTGCAGCACAAAAGGCCTCATTCATCCAAATCATTCCCTATTCTCCCTCTCTCGCTTCCTCCATTTTGCCCTCTTTGTTGCCCTGTTGCCATCATTTTCTCAATTCCATTCTGTACTGCTCACGTTAAAGGTTAACCCTTCATTTTGCTTTCTCTTTTGTTTTTACAGCCATCCATCCTCTCTCTGCTCCAGCACTTTTTTCTCTCTTAAAGATTGTACTGTGGATGATGTGTAACCTATTAGAGGCTTTTACTTTATCATCCTATGACACTTCTGTGTTGTGTTGCAATTATATAGCAAGAGCAACAAGCAGGGGCCATAAGGATTAGGATAGTTAAAAATATTTTTGGAAAGTAATGCCTTTGCAAAAACACAGTGGAATTTGTGAGCACTTAATCATTGCTGAGAATATTTCTCTAAAGAGCTAGAATTTTTTGTTTACATTATTTTTAAAGGGCACATATCCTGCATTTTTCTTGTATTTTATCCCCCCCCCCCCAGCAGTACCCCTTTTGTCACTGGGGTGGTACCCACAAATACGCACCTTTCATCTGGAAAAACTTATTTAAGGTTCACAATTGGACCTTAAAATCATTGTTGTACCTTTGAGGGAACATTTACATTGTTTGTACCTTGATAAACAAAAAATGTACCTGCACAGAACCTTTATTTCTAACAGTGGAGGCTGAAACTGTCCTTATAACTTCAACATGAATGGACAGGGCCAAAATGCTGTAGGCTGAATAGGCATATATTTATGTCAATGGGGTTTTTTTTATAACATCACAAGAACACACTTTAAAATGTATAGATTTTTTGGAGCTTAGTTTTTTTCTGATAAATTTACTTCATCATCCAATCATGAAGTAGCATTACTAAATCAGAGGAATAAACTAAAATATTTGCGGGAGTTTTTGGACCACGTCATAAGTCTTTCCGTATTAACATCACACACACAGGCTCAAAAAGAAGAGCCGGTTCGATGTTTAGGTCTCAAATGCAAAATCAACATTATACTGATGAAGACATGATGACAACACTAGATAATTCACTTATATCCTCGGAAAACATGTTCTTCACCAGGTTCTCTTTGAATACTCTTTTAACACACTCACAATAATCAGATTCATCCGCTCAGGGAAGGGGTCTGAAGCACAATCAATGTTACAGAAACACTGCATGTAATTATACATTTCCAACAGAGAGGTCTCCAATTCCCAAATCTTGCATAGTGCAGCTTTAATTTAGAGACTGGGCATTATGTAGATTATAGAGTTAATGGTTGGTTAACAATTTTAATTTTTTTAATTAAAAAAAAAAATTTGTTTTTCCATGAAGTGGGCACGAGTTAGGCTAAGTAGAAGTGAGCGGGTAGTGTGTCTGGATGATAAGTATACGGAATGATGCATTTGTTAGTTATGAATCCTTCCGATTGACATGACTAATAATTAGCATAATTAATACTGCTGCCCTTGGTATGACTCGGGCAACTGGACACAGTGTTCCGGAAGACACAGTGACAGGACAGGAGACAGCCACACAGAGGACAAGGTGTTGGCACATACAGACAGACAGGCAGACAGACCCACACCGACACACATCACACATAAACACTGAGGCACACAAACACTCAGACACACTCAGGGCTGGAGTGTACTGGGTGAACCACGTGCAGACACAGGGACGCTCAGGCAGAAGGTGGTGCAACGTGGCGCACAGACACACGCGTAAGCATTTCAGCAGCCAGAGTCTGGAGCTCAGCATACATTCTTACTAATGCGCACAGCTCCGGGAAACACATCAACGTGGAGAATCATGCTCACAGGTTGAAACGTGAGAAGGCGAGAAAGAATGAGCAGCTTGAAGCTTGGGATGGAAAAAAAAATTTGAGGAGACAGAAGATTCTGACCTGCCACACTGCAACACTTTCACATTGCAAACTGAGATGCTGTAAACACATAGTGATGTATGCCTGTCTGTGATTGGGGAGGGTGTTTGCAGGCTGTATTTGAAGGGAGGAAAGGGAACAGTAGGGGTCCCAAATAGAGGAACTTATTTTTAGCCTTGGCCATGAAGTTTGATGTAAGAGTTCTAGGGAATGAAGGGGGAGGGAGAGAAAAGGCTCCAAACAAGACTTCCACAAAAGGAGACCGAGTTTGTCTGTGGAACAAAGAGAGAGAGAAAGAGAAAGAAATAGTGCTGGGTGACACATTGTCTAAATTAGTATTGCTGTAACACAACAGTGTTGATTTTTAGTGCTAGCAATACTGATAAATAACAGAAAATGGTTAACCTCAGTGTATGTCAATTGCTGTATGCTTGAGATTGTTTTGAAAGAACAACTCAGAATAAATCAACAATAAATGAGTAGTAAGGTTCTTGACTTGGAAAACTGCTTTGTGTCTGGTTAACATTTACAATACTGTATAGGGTTCCTATTGGTGTAATTGTAAGAGAAGAAAACAATGAAATAGCCCAATCAAAATGAGCTATTTGAGAGTACCAGTTGTCACTTCTCAAAAGTTTGAAACTAATGTTTTCAAAAAATCAAACCAATTTTGTTGCAGAAAAATATCAAAAAGTGGTTATAAGATGGCAACTTCACAAATTTTAAATAATTAGTAGGAAGCTACAAAGCTGTAAAAATTTTTAAGGTGTTTTAGATCCAGAATAGGGGTGGGGGAAAAATCGATTCTTAGATGCATCGCGATGTGGACGTGAACGATTCTGAATCGATTCACAAATGTCAATGGGAGCCACAACATTTAATGTTCAATATGTCTCACTATGTGCTAATGTCCTAGTATAAGCTAAAACGCAGTCTTACTTTGCTCTGCTTTAAGTTTCAGCTATAGCCGCTTTCCTCCCGTTTCCGCCAGGACACTTTTCCTCAAAAGTTGAATAGCTTCTCGTAAAGTGTCTCTCAACTTTCGACTGTTTTACGAGGCTCAAGTCAGCTTCTTATTCTCCAGCTTCTTGTTTGAATTTTCCTGCTCCACCTTAAATTCTGACTGAGCCGCCAAATGTAAATGCAGCACCATTTAAGGTGGACCAGGAAAATTCGAAAGAGAAGCGACTTTAGCTTCGCAATGTTTTAGTGTTTGACAGTCTCTCGTTGCAGATTTAACGTACCAGGAAACCAACTGCGGTGCTTATAAATGCGAATAAGTCCATTCGTCTCCTAAATCTCTCTCTTTGTAAGAGAGAGCTCAAACTGTTCTTTTTTACAAGATTAATTACAGTTTTGTGGCCAAATTAAAGATGAAAATATACTACAACCACAACTTTTACTTAAATGCGCTATTTTTTTCTTTATTTGACAAAGATTAAGCTTAAGAAACTCACTTGCTATCAGTTTGTTTTCTTCTGTGTCCATTTCAATTTTGTTGCAAAATCACAGAAAAAAAAAAAGTATAAATGCTTGTGGAAGTAAAAAAAAATTCTGTGTAAGGCCAAGAAAAAAAAATACGCTCACCCCCTGAACGAAATCCTAGTTTAACGGTTTGTGGTGTATGTTCCACACAGTTACTCGAATAACATGACCATTACCAGCACATGCCTGTGTCATTGAATATCATTCAATTTTATCAATAATTGTTTTATCAGACAGTGAGAACAGACAGAAACAAGGTAGCTTATGCTTGCCCATATTAGAGCCAACTTATTTATTTCTTTGTTATTCAGCTCTATTTGGCATGTGTGTTTGTAAGATTTTGTTGGTATTGCAGTGTGAACCTCCTGGTTACCATGATTCCGTGTTGCTTTAGCGGGTATTGTCCTGGTTTTCAGTTGCCTGAGCTCTTCATCATTTTGACCCACACAGGTCATGCTAAACCAACATCAGTGGTCGCCAGGGGTTAAGAGAGTCAAGTGATCACAATGCAATATTTGTATTCTGAGCATAAAGGCTGAAATTGCCAATTGATCCTGAAGCCCAGCAGATGGTAACTTTAACCCTTCTTTAAGTCTCTGTCAATGTCTATGATAACACCTTTGAAAACCTTTTTTTTTCTTCAGAATTTGGCAGAGAGCACAAAAACACAGAGTGTATACTCTGCTGTGCTGGGTAAAGAATGTGTGAGTCTGCTCAATGCCGAGCAGAGCAGCCATGACAAAACAAGAGTGATCTTTCAAACAGAAGTGAGCTCTGTTAAGGATTTTGGAAAATGTATTATTGGCCCATATTTATCAGTAATAAATATGGGCCAATAATACCTTTTTACTTTGAATAATTATTTACAGTAAGAACTCCCGTCTAAGATCAGGTTTCATCAGTTCATGCGATTCTGTTCAGTGTTTCAGAGTTTGATAAATGTGGGCCATTATTGCTATGTGGTAATGAATGAGTCATCAGTGTCTTGGGGTCATTTGTATCATACTTATCAGAGTAATAACACAGAACTAGGATCTGCTCCACACATTTCTGTAATTGTATTTGATGTGGGTGTTAGGGACTCAAAGCAGAAAGCCTGGTATAGGATCAGTTCTAAGTTATATGATACGTACATACTAGGCTTACAATGTCTGTTGTTGGTTATACTCACCACAGTATTGGCCTTCAGAATTATATTGCAGAAGCCTGCAGTATGCAAACAAGCCTATTAGCGAATCACTAAAGTTTTTACAGTATGCATTGACCGTCTAAGATAATCCAGATGAGTTTTTTTTTTTTGAGTGTTTAGATTAATCGAGACAGTGACATGATCAAGCAAACCCAATAATGGTAGTAAATAATAATGTTGGCCAATTTTTTTCATGTCAAATTAAGGGAAACCAGTGTGTTTAGTATATTATGACACATAAGATAGTCACAATATCTAGCAATTTAATGTCAGTATGGTATTTTGTCTGTATTATGCAGCCCTAGTACATACAACTCCTAGTACACAGGTGCATTTTTCATAATATCCCCACGTACACTGTGTATTGGAGCAGCTCAAACTTGCCTACTCTTTATAATGTTAATGCTCTGAAAACTGCTTTTCTCTGCATCATCTGCTTAGGATTGATCAGTGATTTTGAACTGAGCTGTGAGTTGCTGTGTGATCGCACTACAGTCGTGTCTAACTGTGGCATTCCCAGAACCCCATGCCAGAGAGGGGATTTGTGGTGCATCCGCCACACCGGGGAAAGCCGATCGTGGCTAACGCAGCAGAAATGAGCTGTTACCGGCTATGGCTGGGTGTTGCCTTGCCAGTCACACAACTGCTTTTTACTTGCACCATCTGGTGGTTGGACCTGAACAGATACAGGGGAACAGGATTACACATCTCCATTTTTATGCCGAGTACCTACTGAATGCCAGTGCTAAAGCAAACGTTTTGCTGTGGTCAGCCGCGGCATCGGCAGGCATGCACCCCTCCAAATAGTTAAACCCCCAACCCCACCCCTAAAACTCCCCCACAGCCTTGCACAGTGAAGCCAATGGCAGAAGATTGGCAGATAGCCAACATAACCTAGTGTGTTTGGGCGGGTTACATTCTTGCAGTAAAAGTGAATGGACACAAAGCCTTCAGCATTCCTCTTTCCCAGCACATTTTTTAAAGGGGAACTCAAATTAACACCGCAGCCAGCAGCTCTGAAGCTCCCTGCCCTATAATTCTGCCATGGGCTCCATAATTAATAATGCATTACGTATTAATCATTTGTTTGTACTCGGCAGTCATTATTTAAATGATACCAAGATTAAATCACAAGGGAACTGACTTGTATTTATGAGTCATTAATGTGATTAATTTGGTGGAACGGCCGGCACGAGCCGACAGATGATACAATGTGTAGTGAGACTGTGAGACAAAGCATTACCACAAAATATCTCTTCATTTAGCCTAATTAAGCTTTTGGACATTTGCTTTATAAACATACCATCTCTTAATGTCTTCATTTTCCATATACAGCCCGGTCTTACCATTATGCGTATGTGCTGTTTTTCAGGACCGGAAGTTGACCAAGGCGGAGCAGCAGCGGTTCAAAGAGGAGGCTGAGATGCTGAAGGGTCTACAGCACCCCAACATTGTGCGCTTCTACGACTCCTGGGAGTCAGTGCTGCGAGGAAAGAAGTGCATCGTCCTAGTCACTGAGCTCATGACCTCAGGAACACTTAAAACGTCAGTGCTCACGTTCTCTCTCTTTTTTTGCCGTTTGTCTCCTGTTTACTGAGTCAGATCCCCAGGTTATTTATAATCTGAAGGCTATAGCGACAAAACAGAGTGGAGCGGAGAGTAAAAAGCACTTGTGCTCTGTGGTTCTTACTTAACATGTTCTTGTTTCTATGGTGATATGCTTTAAGGCTTTCTCCACCCAAAACCAGTGGAGGCAAGTGCTACTGAATTAGCATGATCTCATTTACATTTGCTTGCTAGCTAGTTTATTAATATTTATTAACAATAATTAACAATTATTAACAATTTTGCTTATTAAACTTTTTAGCTAGCATTATAGACATTAGTAGAGAATTTCACACAGATTTTTTATTAAGGCCTTTCTCAACCACTCAAATCTGTGCTTGTCATGTTACATTAAGTCAGTTTGAGTGGGGTGAAGTACATGTGCAGTGCTTTTTTCTAACAGACACGGTCACAAAACAGTGGAAACAGCACTCTGGTGTTCCTTTTACAAGTGATTGCTCTGGTGGCTGTGCATTCTACAGATACCTGAAGCGCTTTAAGGTGATGAAGCCAAAGGTGTTGCGCAGCTGGTGCAGACAGATCCTGAAAGGCCTTCAGTTCTTGCACACCCGCACACCACCAATTGTACACCGGGATCTCAAATGCGACAACATCTTCATCACAGGCCCTACTGGCTCAGTGAAGATTGGAGACCTGGGCCTGGCCACACTCATGAGGACCTCCTTTGCTAAGAGTGTCATAGGTGAGTCTACTGCTCAGGTTTGCAGGTTCAGATGCGTCATAGTATTATTGGCATGCCACCTTAAAGCCTCTGTCAGAAATCAGCTGCAGCTGGCAAGCAATCTTGTAGTAGGTCTGATGCTTAATCAGTGCTGAGCTTTTGAACCAGATGAAGTCTTTGCTGGAATCATGTCTTTGTTCCACTTCATACCCAAAGTCCTCTATTGCTGCTTACTTTAAAGTACTTATCTCAGTTCTACATATCGGTTTCAGCAGGCATACCAAAGATGTCAATACTCATTGATTTTGGAGCCAAGGGGGTAGGTTACATGCCAGATGTTCACAACAGGACAATCAGATAAATAATACGGCATAGATTGTCTAAGTATAACGTCACAACAAAAATTAAGAAGCATCAGGTAACAAGAGGTTAAAATTAGCAACTGGACCCCTAAGGAGCATGTCAGATGACATTACTGTTTTTTTCCCCTACTCCTAGGCATCATGGCTTCACTAACACCACCATTTCTGGGTGACTACTTTATTATTTTAATAATTAGGAGTTCAAAAGTCTGAGACCACTAGTGAAAATACTTCTATTTTGCATTCCTCTCTAATGTAACATGACTTTCACAATTTCTTAGTATTTGATATTTTTTAATGACAGCATGCAACCGAGCAGGCATGAACTTCACAAATTTGTGCAAAATCCTCTGATGTGTAGATCAGATGCGTCAGAAAGTCATCTGAACATGTGCTTCACAGGAAGAGATAAGACTAAAGAAAAAAAAAGACCTTTTTGTACACAGGCCTTAACGTGGTCACTGTCACAAGCTGCCTAAATAGAAATAGTGCAGAATCTTGAACATTTCTTCTATATTTTACTTGTCAGAACTTTTCTGTTTTAAATTTTCTAATTAGTAGGTGTCACATCAATATACAAAAGAAAAGAAAAGAGACAAAAAAACAGACAAGATTGCGTGTGTGGATGTGTGTACGTGTATATACATATTGCTAATTATGAGTTAGAGACAGAATTTAACTCAGATGCCAGATATCATTACAGTAAGATGACTGGAAGCATATTGGCAGGTTTTGCCATGTCTGAGGCTTCTTGGGGGATTTTTTCCAGTTTCCCAACACAGTTTTGTTTTTACTTCAACAGTAAAAAAAAAAAAAAAAAACAGGTGAAGACAATCCCCTTTAGATGATGTATCTTAAAGGTGGGAGTAACTTTTGAAAAACTGCAAGGGTTTTGGGCCAGATACATGAGGGACGCTCAGCTGTTTTAAATAGTTTTTTTTTTCCCTTGCTATAGGACAGGATAAATATTCATTTAAATATGAATATTTAAATATTCATTAAAGTATTAATGCTAGCGAAGACTTTTTATGAGTACCTTGAATGGCAAAGAAAACTTCTGGACCAAATTAAGCCTACCGCTGACTTGAAGCCCAGAGAACCATACTGAAGCGGTCTTATTTTGGACATATTATGAGGAGAACTAATTCATTGAAAAACGCTTTATGCTTTTAAGAGTAGAAGGAAAAAGAGAAAGAGGTCAACCAGCTACCAGCAAGATGGTTGGACCCAATGAGAGATATTAAGAACAAGCCATTAAGAAGCCTGAAGACCCAAACATATGATAGGACGTTTTGGAGAAACACTACCCATATGGTCGCCAGGAGTCGACTTAACAACACTAAATAAATGATTAATAAAGTGGCTAATGCAGAAAGAAGTTAGATAGCAAACGTTATTGCTAGGAACTTGAATATCACGTCTGTATTTGTTATCCTCTACCCTCTAAATTTGATGTCTTTATCAACATGGGGGGATTTCCCAATAGTTGTATGACATATTTGTGCAATGCATGCTGAGTGTTGTAGTAAAATTTGAAATGTACCCAAAACAAGAATTCTGATAATTTGGCGAGGCTGAGGGATATGATTCTGCGCTATAGAATATCACATAACACAATAAATAACATATTAAATGCTGCTTTTAGGCTGGAATGTCCCATAAAAATTTTATTACTATTTTGTTACAGATAAAATGTAGCACTTACTATGCTGCTATGTCGTTATCCAGGTACCCCAGAGTTCATGGCTCCAGAGATGTATGAGGAGCACTATGATGAGTCTGTGGATGTCTATGCCTTTGGCATGTGCATGCTCGAGATGGCTACATCTGAGTACCCCTATTCTGAGTGCCAGAATGCTGCGCAGATCTACCGCAAAGTCACCAGTGTAAGAATCTTCTTTCTGTTCTGAAATGTAATGTGTTTACTAGTCTATAGTTATGTGCTGTGTTTGCATCTTTTGTGAGCCCTGAGGTTTACTTAGGCCAGTTGTGGTCACGTAATGTTTAGTGGCGCAGTTGGATTTTACCTCCTACAGGTCAGTACAGATAAAATAAAGTGAGTCACAGACTACATGACCACTGCCTCTCTTCGCAGGGGATCAAGCCTGCCAGTTTCGACAAAGTAAATGACCCAGAAATTAAGGAAATCATCGAGGGCTGTATTCGGCAGAACAGAGGAGAACGGTAGGCATGTTTCTACACTGTGTTAATATGTCTCACAGAAATGTTAGGCAAAGCTAGAGAGCCTGTCTCTCCCTTCATTCTTGTATCACTGTTATACCCTTAGGCTCTCCATTAAGGATCTCCTGAACCATGCTTTTTTTGGAGAGGACACAGGAGTGCGGGTGGAGCTGGCTGAGGAGGACACGGGTTGCCAGGACTGCTTGGCTCTGCGCATCTGGGTGGAGGAGCCCAAGAAGCTGAAAGGCAAACACAAGGACAACGAAGCCATCGAGTTCAGCTATGATCTGGAGAATGATAGTGCCGAGGAGGTGGCTCTGGAGATGGTGAGGAGAGTTGGGAAGGGTAATTAAAAACAGAGAAGGAGTGAATGGCAGAGGCCTGGGAGGCAGAGAGAGAGAGTCTGGTGTTAGGTAAACAGACAGAATTAGTGATTGCATCCTATTTATCATCAAACCTTAATCTGACCTACATTCTCTACATGCCGCCATTACTCTTTTTCTGGCTGTATGCTGAGCATTCATGTGATTTAGGCCACCCAGACAAATTTTCAACATCGCCAGCCATTTTTGAGTCGCAAGCAACTAGGTCGGCATTAGTAGAAGGCACATTGTAGTCTGATCATCTGCAGACTGCTAAAAGGAGAAAGACTGGTCAGGAATCTCAGTGCCCTACAAATTCCTGTTGCTTTTTTTTGCTTTTTGTTATGCAAACTATTCTCCACACTCATACAAGCTATTCTGATGTGAGAGTTCTAGAACATTTTGTGCTTTGAATTTATATCTGAATTGGGTGATTTAGTATGGAGTGGTCCACAACTTCACGTGTGATTTAAAGGTTCCGTATCATAGACAAAATTCATAGACAAAATTCTCTCTTTTTTGAAATAAAAAAAGTTTGATGTAGTGTGTAAACATTCAGTTTCAAGACATGCTGTTCATCCCAGTCCTTACCCTCCACATATGGTAACTAGCCTGCAAAAACAGTCTGTTTTGAATTCACTGTTTGTGTGATGTCATGGGAATAAACTCATTTACATACATCCGCTGATTCAGCCTACAGCAGTTTAGCCCCATCCCTTCGCACTGAAAGGTTTCAGCCTGAACTGCTTGCTGAGTGAGGCACAATACAGGACAGCCAATCAGAACAGAGCTCATTTACATATATCAGCCTAAAAGGCAAAGTAACAAAAACAGCCTGTTTAATTCTAAGGGATAAAGAGAGGTTGAAAAACAATCATGTAAAAACTAATTATGACATAAAACCACACAAACATTGTACATGGACCTCAGGGGAAAAATGAAATACAAGAAAAATGTAGGGTAAGGGTCCTTTAAGGTCAGTGGCTTTAGCTGATTTCCACCTCTAACCAGTATTACTCTATACATTTTATTTGTTTTATTTCTCTCTCCTTCTTTCTCTCTCTTTCTATCATTCTCTTTCTGTACTTTCCAGGTGAAGTCTGGGTTTTTCCATGAGAGTGATGCAAAGGTAGTGGGAAAGTCTATTAGAGACAGGGTGGCTCAAATTAAGAAGTCTCGTGAGAGACGGCAGCAGCAGAGTCTGGAGGAGCGCCGGGACTCCTCTGCCCTTGCTTCTGCCTCCTTCCCCTCTGTTCAGCCCTCCTGTCCGTCCTCACTGGGTCCTGGGGCTGCTGCTGCTACAGCTATTGCTGCTGTTACTGCTGCTCCTGCGGGTGCAACTGGTGGGCAGGGGGAGGCAGAAGACCTGCCAGAGGTGGACCAACATGTGCGACAGCAAATCCATAGCAGCACAACACTGGGCCCTACAGGTAACTTATATTCACCAGTGTATATGAAAATAAACTGCCTTATGAGATCTTCTATGTGCTCTGCGTATTGTGTCAGTCGCTAGTGATCATCAGAATTTCTGAGGTAAGTGATAACCTTAGTTCTTGCACTGATTGTGTCTTTTCCATTGGATTTAGGTACATATAGCTTTTAGTGCCAGTTTCAGGTGCTAAAAATGATTGTAATTAATTAATCTTATGCACAAAACTGATATACAAATCTAAACATTATACTAATTCACAAATTTTTGAGCAGCTAGTGGCAGCCAGTTTGGCATATAATTTTTCCGCTTCTTAAACCCAGGCGTAAATGTATGGTATCATCTCAAAAGTTTGTTGTTAGACATCTTTTAACACTGGCAGCAGTCAAGTCACCAAGACGGAGGCACAACCCTAGAACACATGCTAAAAACTAAAAAAAATATCACTGTTTCAACTCTCAAGACCAGTGCGTACATGAAAAGGCACAGTGCAAAATATGCTTTGATGCAGTTCCAATATGCTTTGTATTTGTATTGCATGTTTTATTTATTTATTTATTAGTTGGTTAGTTAGTTAATTAATCAGTTAGCTGGAGTACAGTTAAATTTCCCTAGAACGTTTTGGTGGAAAAGAACTTTCTTTAACTGTGCTATCTCTTTGTCACTGAGCTTAGCTTCACTGTTTCAGTTTTAAACCCTGTGCTTCAAAATTGCATGCAGTTATTAAGCAGTCCAGTGTGCAGTTTGCATGATCACCTACAGCTTTACTACATCAAATGTTACATTTGGGCACGTTACGAACCTGTATTGTAGCTACATCAAGATACATTCTGCACTGCGTTTGCTCATGTATGTACATTTGGCCTGCACTGGTTCATTTTGAATGGGTGCATAAATATTGATTTCTAATAGTACAATTTATTCCTTTTATATTTTCAGAATTGGAGGGCCTTTCTGCAGTCAGTGGAGAATCATTCGCAAGTGGGCAGAGCCAAGCCTATTCCCTCACAGGAGATACAGGGAACCCTTACGCTCATGCTCAGTCAAGCTACCCTCCTGGAACCTCTGTAAGTAATGCTTTACTGAGAACCGCTATCACTAACTGCATGCTTGACATGCAGTTTAGTGTTGTTATGGGGTTGTTTTTTGTTGTTTTTGTTTTTTGTTTTTTCTCATGAGTAATAACATAAGCACTCAGAAACCACCACTCTCGTGAAATTGGTCAGTTTTAAAATTTCATATTGGCAACAAAAGCAAAAACACATTTGTTGAATAAACGTTCACAGAGGTGGATAAGCATTGTTTTCTTTACTTATCAGGTAGTGCAGAGTGCAGGGGTTGTGCCACATCCCCAGATGGTTCCTATTGGTCAAAGTGGAGGGGTTCCAAATGTGCCTGTTGGCCAGAGTGGTGGGACATCTGGCATGTCCATTGGCCAAAGTGGTGGTGGGGCTCCTAACATTCCTGTGGCACAGACTTTCATTCAACCAGTCGCTATGGCAACACAGGTCTCAGCTGGTGTACAACAGCAGTATTCTCAGGTGAATGTCTCCCTCGTGTCCAGCCTCTCTTCGTGCTCTGTATTTTCCCTCCTTGGCAGAATTTCACTGGACACAGTATTGTACATTAGACTTATTAATGTGACTATCAGGGAGACGTGATTCAGAAGTGCAGGTACACCTACCTTCGAAAGGCAGCCCATAAAGGTTTTTATTATGTTAGTATGTGGTTATTATGTTTTATGTTAGTTTGCCCCTCGTGGGATATATCGAGCCACCACTAAAATATGTCACATTGTTTATAAATAGGAAAAACAATGTAGTCATGCAGTCAGTAATGTCAGTTTTTGAATGATGCATGTGGTGTTAAATTTCCACATTGCTCAGTTTACAACTAAAATTATTTTTCCACTTTCATGCTGATGTGCGTTACCACTAATCCTAATAGTATCCAGTAGTAATCAGTACTATTCATGGACTGGCACATTTTCTTTTGTACTTCATTTAGTTAAGTTATACACAACCTGCAAAACTAGAACTGTGATTGATCATAGTATTGTGCTTAATCTAACCAAACTTTTAACAGTAACAGCAGTCTTAAAAGAACACATATCAGCCTGGTGCAGTGCAGGTCAGCATGGTGGTATGAAAACCATGAACGTTTTACCACTTGCATGTTGTGAATTCCGTGATGCTTGCTGATCTATGTGAAAGTTCCTTTGTTAAGAGGTTGTTAAAAGAAATTGCAGATTTCCAGATGAAAATGTCTTACTAATTTAGTCTATTGTCTATTCTGACAAAAGGAAGTCTTTCAAATAGCATTGCTATAACATTAGTTTGAAACATGCCGATGGGATGCACTGGACCTTAGATTGCACATTGTCCTGTTACCCTTGGATGATTAATTACCCATACTAATGCTAACTCTTGCGCTCTGTTTTTTCCTCAACCTTTTCTTTCCTACGATCCTTTTCATTTCACACTCATTCTCACTCCACTCTCTCCCCAATGATTGCTATATTTACACATCTACAGTCCCTTGCCCCATATCCCACAGATGTGCCACAAATGCCGCTCCACCAGCCGGGAGAGGCAGTAACTCCCCATGCTTCACTCATACAGTCACAGTCATACATAACCCCCATTTCACCCCAGGCACCCATTAATGTCCTGTCTGCTGGGGAACCCATAGGATCATCACTGGGTAGCATGATACCACAAACTCAACAGCCTAATATTGCACCTGTGCAGAAGTCTGATATAGTGCCCCAACAAACCACAGTTCAGCCACAACAAATATTGTTAGATCCACAGACTACACTGTTACAGCAACAGCCACCACCATCACAACAAGCAAATTTAAAAACACAACCACAGGTAGTCCTATTACAACAACAGATGGACCAACTTCAGCAGCAGGGCATTTTGATGCAACAGCCTTCTGCATCATCAGGATTACAACCACAGCAGATAGAGCAGCCACAGGTAGTTTTACAGGAGCAGCAGCTGCATTCAAGTGCAGTTCAGCAGCCATATATCCCACAGCAGCAACAGCAGACTCTTGCTCACCCTCAGCAGATAGAGTCTCAGCAACAGGTATACACACAGCAACCTGGAGGAGTGCCCCATCAACAGCAACCAGTAATTCAGCCGCAGATCCAGCAACAGATATCAGTACAGCAACCCTCAATGGAACAGCAGCAGAAATCACAGTTATTATTGCAACCACAACAGAATCAACAAGTGTATGTGCCACGGCAGGCTGGACCACAAGAGCAGACCATGTTACAACAGCCAGCAGTGCTACAATCAACCCCTCAACCATTACAAATTCTAGAGCAACAACATGCAGCACTTGTTATACAACAGCAGATGGAACAACAAAAGCAGCAGCAACAGCAAATAGAGCAACAACAGATGATTCTTCAACAACAGCAAAGTGCTGTATTGCAACAGAAGATGGAACAGCAAACTTTACAGCAGCAGCAGATAGAGCAACAACAAGCTATTTTACAACAGGTAGAGCAGAAACAGGCTTTATTGCAGCATCATTTAGAGCAACAGCAGGCTCTATTGCAACAACAACAGTTAGAGCAGCATCAAGCTCTGTTACACCACCAACAACAGTTTGAACAGCAGCAAGCTTTGTTAACACAAAAGCAACCACAATTAGAACAACAGCAAACACTATTACAGCAACAGCAGCTTAAGCAACAAGCTCTCGTGCAACAACAACTAGAACAACAACAGGCACTCCTGAAACAGCAGCAGATAGAGCAGCAAAAACAAGCTCTTTTGCAGCACCAGCTAGAGCAACAACAAAAGCAAGCTCTTTTACAGCAGCAGCAGCAACAACAAGCGCTACTCCAACAGCAGCAACAACAGTTAGAGCAACAACAAGCTCTGTTGCAGCAGCAACAATTGGAGCATCAGCAAGCTTTGCTACGCCAGCAACAACAGCAGCCTATACTGCAACAAACTTCACAGTCTCAAATACAGCAACAGACTGAGCAACAAGCATTTCAGCCTCAGATTGATCAACAGCAGCAGGCATTACTACAACAGCAGAGAGAACAGAAGTTGCAACAACAGGCACTACAACAACACCAACAACAACAGATTGAGTTACAGCAGCAGCAGGCTCTGTTTAAGCAACAGCAGGAACAGCAGCAGATACAACAGCAAGCCTTGTTGTTAAAACAACAGCAACAGCTGTTGGACCAACAAACCACTCTTGGGCAACATCAAAGTGGGCAACAGAAAGCTATCACTCTTGAGACTGTACAACAACAGCAGCAGCAGGCTCTACTCAAGCAACAGCAAGAACAGCAGCAACTACAACAGCAGTCCTTGTTATTACAACAACAACAGCATCAACAGTTGGATCAACAATCAGCTCTTGGGCAACATCACAGTGGACAACAGATAGCTGTCACTCTTGAGGCAGCACAACAACAGCAGCAGGCGCTACGCCAGCAGCAGGAACAGCAGCAGCAGGCTCTACTTAAGCAACAGCAGGAACAGCAGCAGCTACAACAGCAAGTGTTGTTACT
Source organism: Piaractus mesopotamicus (assembly GCA_023558415.1). Taxonomy (NCBI): domain Eukaryota; kingdom Metazoa; phylum Chordata; class Actinopteri; order Characiformes; family Serrasalmidae; genus Piaractus; species Piaractus mesopotamicus. The sequence goes on along the minus strand of JAILXH010100947.1, from coordinate 35,752 downwards.
ACAACAGCAGCAACAGTTGGACCAACAAGCAGCCCTTGGACAGCATCACAGTGGGCAAAAACAAACAACAATACTTGAGGCAGTTCAACAAATCAGTCAGATACCGCCATGCATGACTCAACAGATCACATCCCCACCCCATCAGACACACACAAGTCTTACTCAGCAACAAATAGAGCAACAGCAACAAGCATTTGTTCACCAACAAACTGTTCTCTCACAGCAGCAACATAGAACATCTGTTGTGGAGTCACAGGTTCCAGCTGTTGGTCAAGCAACACCACAGATGGTTAGCTCTCAAATTCCAAGTCAAATGCAAACCCCAGTGCACATTCAGCAACTTATGCCAGCCCCATCAACAGTTCATCAAGCACAAGTGCAACATCAGAGCCAAGGCGATCCTGCTCTGCAAATCCATGGTCAAATCCCAGTGCAGATCCAAAGTCACTCAGCACCACAGTCAGCAGTTCCAACTCTGGGGCAGGCTCAGCCCACCCAGTTTCAGATTCCTCAAGCAACACAACAAATTCAAGCTACAGTACAGACTCAAGCAGCGGTACAGTCACAAATACAGACCTATGCTGTCTCAGGTCAGACACAGGCTCAAATGGTCATGCAGGGACAGAGTCTTCCAACTCAAGCTGTACCACCTCAAGCTGTAGCTCCTATCCTAGGTCAAGGCCCAGCAGCTCCAGCAGCTCAAGTACCATGCCAAATGCAGCCTCAAGTGCAGGCCCCTTCTACCTTGCTGCCAGCACAATACACTCAAGCTTCACAGCTTGGTCAGCAGACCGTTCAGCCAGTTCAGATGGACCTTAGACATGCTACACAACAGCATCAACTACCACCTCAGCAGTATCACCAAATGGGGCTGTCTCCAGTATCAGTGGGAAGTACCATTGCTGCATCCTCGGCTGCTGTGGTTCCCACCACCCTGAGCACTACACAGCAGTATTTACAGCAGACAGGCCAGTCTCAAATTCAAGTCCAGGCACAGGCTCAGCCTGTCCTACAGGCACAGCAACAGCCAGTTAGCATGACAGCGCAGACTGTCATGCAGCCCATTCCACATGTACAACCTCAGGTTCCTCAACATTATGAACAGCAGAAACAGCAAGTTCAGCAAGTGCAGCAGCAACCAGCACAACCACAGATTCAGGCACAGACAGTTTTATCATCTGTACAGCAGCCTCTTTCATCACAGCAAGCCTCAGTGGCACTAGATCAACAGCAATCTCAGCTAGCATCTGTCTTGAACCCTATAGTTCCTTCACAAATCCCACCAAGTCAGGTTCCTCAGACACAAGTTCGAACAGCCCCACTTTACAGTCAGGTTGTAGCAGGTCCACCACCTTCCCCACAACACCAGCCACAAACAGTAGTCCCTGCCCACACTCACACCCAGACGAGCACCCAGGCACAAACACACATCCACACACAGACACACATTCAAACACAGGCGCACTCACACACGCAGACACACACTGAGACCCCAGCTACATTTGCACAGCCACCTTATCCGCAGGCTGCATTTCAGCCCCCACAGATACCCTCCAGTCCATCCCATACCTCCTTCCACACATCTGCCACCCTGACAAGCCTTCAGTCTGCTGCCCCAGCTTCAGAACTCCCTGCCCCAGCTCAGATACAGCAAAGCCAGGCTGGTCTAACCAATATAGTTCCTACCTCCCCTCCTCCTGTCCATGCTTCACAGCCCCTTGGTTCTAATGGCCCTGCCCTCCCCCCGACTTCGCTGGCAGACTGTGACTCTGCACTGCTGGGCATTGCGCAGGTACAAAAGCACATCCCTTTTAATGTAAGCACTGTATTTTATGACTGCACTGCAGGATATCCTGTGTTATTTTGAGGGCACAGTGGTATAATGATAACTCTCCTGTAATTTAGTTTGATTCCTGTTGCGTTACATGCTTTTTTTCCAAAGCTAAATATTTAACACCCACATAATCATACCTATACTTACAAAATCAAGCTTGCTATTTCTAAATTGTTTTGACTTTTTCAGACTGTTTGATAGTTACTTTGCTCATGTTCATTTAAAATTTATTTTGTTGGTATTTGGTGTTTCCCTATATATGTTTGTTTGTCTTTTCATGTAAACGAACAGGAGAGCCCAAACCAGTCTGCCATCCGACATTCTTCATCAGGGTATGGTTCAGACACTTACTCATGACACTGTGGGCTGTATCTACTGAATGTTTTCTGTGGCACTTTTGCATGCACAGCAGTGCCCGCAGCTTGATTACCAGCGTGTGTGCAGAAGCGTTTTTGCACTTGCACACAAGGTCACCACTAGGCTACAAGTTTTAGTGCGCCTGATTTCAAAATTGCATATTTTTTACTACCATGGAAAAGAAGGAGGCCCAGTTACTTTGACAAGGAACGTAGCACTGAAGCCGTGTGGGAAGACAAGCAGACTTCTTTTTTTGTATCTTCACTTTAAAAAAAGCTTCTTCTAGAAATTCTACAAACTACATACATTCCTCCAAACTGTGTTTTACCAGCTAGGAGTCAGTTCCTCCTTCACAACTTTTACTTATTCTAGAGGGAATTTCTTCATTCTTGTCTGATTTCCATTTTCTACAGTCAGTCGAAATGTGGGTCTTTATGTTAGCGCCTCAGCAATTCTGATGAGCCAGTTTGTGGTTTATGTAATTTAAGCGTGTGCTAAAGGTTTTACATGCTCCATAGTAAATACAGCCTTGTATGCCATCTCTAATATCAGGTCAGTGCTATGATTTGCTTTTCTGATTGACTTTTAAACTTTTCCTATCAGCCCTGCCCCAGTCAATGGAGAGGAATCTCAATTACTGTTGGTCAATGGAAAACTGGAGAGAGTGAAGTCTCAAAGGAGATCTTCCTACCAGCGGCCTGAGAGAACCACTCACTTCCAACTAAGCATGCTTCAGGTCAGCATCTCCATAATGGGAATATTATGTTGCAGTACATTCAGCCAGCAATCACAGCTGGCAGTGTTTACTGAAAAGTGAACAAGACTGAATGTTTATGCATTTTGTAGGTATCAAACACTGGAGACAACATGGTGGAGTGCCAGCTCGAAACTCATAGTAACAAGATGGTCACTTTCAAGTTTGATATTGAGGGAGATGCACCTGAGGACATAGCAGATTACATGGTAAGACATTAAGCAGCTTATTTGTTAATTTCCATATTGAAAGTTAAATACAATAAATGTTTTGTTCATATTTTTGTCCTACCTTGTTTTCTTATTTTTATTTAAATGTTTTTGCTGCACTTTTTGTAGCTTTGACTTGCTGTATTGGTGACGGTCTATTTAAATCTTCTTGCCTAGGTTGAGGAGGACTTTGTCCTTGATTCAGAGAAAGAGAAATTTGTAGGGGATCTGAGGGCTATAGTGAAGAAAGCCCAGGAGATTCTTAGCACTCAATCACAGGTTTGGCTTCTCTTGCTTTGTGGAAACATAGGTGGTCCATATATACAGTAATTTATAATTTATTCACCTTGTGATTTTCCTTCTATTTCGTAGTTCTCATTTGCTTTCAGTTAGTCTTTTAGATTTTCATGTTTCTCATCTGTCTCTCTCTCAGACTGGATCTATGGAGCAGTTACATGTGAGCACGCCGTCAGGTTCAACTAGTGAGTGTTTTGATTGGTCTTGCTTAGTTTATTCTAAGTTGTTAATACTTTGTTCGCTCATTGTAATGATTCCTCATAACTGTATTTGATTAATTATTTATTATTTATTTTAATTAATTTGATTAATTAAGTCTTTGCCCCTTGGTATCAGATTCTAACAAAGAATTTTACTAGACTGACAACATCGATAAATAATTTTAATTCCTCCCCTTTCTCACTTCATCCATCAGTGGACTCTGCCCCTCAGTCTTCTCCAGTGGGTCGCTGGAGATTCTTTATCAACCAGACTATTCGTCATCGTGACTCTCATTCCAACCAAGGAGCCTCCACTCCACCTCCAGGAGGGGAGAGCCCGGGCCCCAACACCATAGAAACTGAGAGAGGTATTCAGTACCAACACTGTGCACTTTGCAAAAGGCTTCAAATTGTTTTAGGAGGTCTGGAATTGCACTGATATGTGCAATTTCAAATGCTTAGCACCGTAGATTTATAGTTTGCCACCAATATTTTGTAAGAATGGTTGTGTAACTTTTATTGGTTTGTTCATGATTTTTACCTATTAAAGAATGTCCATAGTTAAGTATAGTTGGAAAGTTCATGATATATCTGTATTGAGACTGACCTTTTCTCCATGCTTGCTGTAGCTTCAGACCATGAGGGTTCACAGCACTCAGACAACCTTTCTGGACTCGCGTCTCCCCCGTGTTCTTCACTTTCGGCGCCTTCACCCCCTAGCTCCGTCGTGTCTGTCCCAGCCTCAGCTGCTGTTTCCTCAGTTCCTGATGTCACTTCCTCAGACTCTGCCCCATTAACTCTCCTCATGTTCCCAGGCTCAGCAGCTCCTGCAACCCCTGCAGACATAGCAGCTACCCCCCAGCCAGCTGCTGGAAAGGTGTCTGCATCCACCATTAAAGCCCCAGTTCCCAATTTGGCCTCTGTCCTTCCTGTTACCCCATTCCCTGCTTCTGAAACTGTCCCTGCTCCTGCTGCCAGCATGGCCTCAACAGCTAGCTTTGGACCTGGAGATACTGTTGCCATAGTACACAGATTGCCTGAGAGTCAGCAGGCTCTTTCTGGCACTTCTGCTCAGAGCACCCCATCAGTTTCTATGGTAAATCGTGGTGACCATGTACAGCAGCCACAACAGCAGCAGTTGCCCCAAGCTGCATTACCAACAGCGCAGAAGGCCGAGATACTCCAGCAAGGTCTCCCACCTCAACAACTCAAAGAGACTCAGCCAATACAGCCTGTAGTGGCAAGTATTGATCAAGCTCAAATGCAACAGAAGCAGCTTCTGCTACAGCAGCAGCAACAGCTGCATCAGACAGTGCAACAAACAATGCAGCAGTCAGTGCATCAGCTAACTCAACAAGCACAGCTTCAGCCTAGCCACACAGAAATGCACACCTTGCCCCAGCCTAAGCTGATAGAGACTGTGCCCCAGCCTCTAGCCCAAAGCGGTCTTGCCAAAGCCCCTGAACAGAACACACAGTATATGGCCTTTCAAGCTCAGCATCCAGTATCTCACTTGCCCCCCACACAGCAGTTAGTGCTACAGCAAATACCACAACAGCAGGGGCAGCCTGAACCTCCACTGCAACCACCAGGTCAGCAGACTGTTCACTTACAGTCTCACATTCCTCAACAGCAAGCCTGCCTGGAGCAGGTGCAGCCACAGGCAGTAGTGCAGCAGCAGGCAGTCGCCATGCAGCAATATGTGCAACAGGAAATGGTACAGCCTCCCACTGTGCTGGCTATGCAGGCGCAACAGGCCTTTCAAACACAAGATCCCTTACAACACAGAGCACAGGTTCAGTCTGTGGTTCCACAGCAGGAACCTGCTGAGCAAATGCACCCCCAACCTGTAGTACAGCAGGTGCCTCAGGAGACGCTACGCTCTCAGCCCACAGCACCGCCTGTACAGAAGCAGCCATCTTTACAGCAGTCCGAATCAGAGCATTCCACTGGCGAGGCCAGCATTACAGAGGATAGCCAGTCTGCTCCTCTGCAGCCTTCATCTGATGTTTCGCTGCCCCCTCTGCCACTCTTGGAGACATCCCTGCCAACCTTAGCCCACATGCTCACACCTTCCCCTGCTCAGCCTTCATCGGTAGCTGAATCAGACAGTGAGGGCCCCCCAAAAATTGAGTTTGTGGACAACCGCATAAAAACACTGGATGAGAAGCTGAGAACTCTGCTGTACCAAGAGTACAGTGGCAGCGGATCCACATCAGCAGGCTCTGCTTCTGCTTCTACACACGCCCCCGCCTCTGCCTCGGCCACAGCTTCTGTCTCCGCTGGGGGTGACGAGTCATCGGAGTCCCATTCGCTGCCTCCGTCCGCCTTCCCACCTCCTCCAGCCTCCTCCTCAGACACCTCTCCACACTCCTCCTCCTGTACAACCTCCTCCACCACCTCCCGCTCCTCTTCCACTTCTCCAGACGGAGAAAAGGAGAGAATGGAAAAAGAGGACGTGACCCAGTCCACTCCAGCCCCCTCCACTGCTGTGGAGCGCCAGCCCGCCTCCTCATCCTCCCCTCCCTGCTCCCTCCTGTCCCACCCACAGGAGCCTGCGCCTGGACCTACGCCTCTACCTGGTGAACCCACAGTCCTTGTAAGTTGGTTCTGCAAAACCACCTGGGTTGGTGTTGGTGGTAAACTGAATATCTTTCACTGACATTGAACATCTATGGCTGTAACAATTAGTCAACAAAGTCAGTAAGGAAAAATGCTGATGAGGTTTATATTGTTAGAGGACACTATAACGTTCTGTAATGTTTATACGATACATGTTTATTCTAATAGACTGCATGACACTACAGGGTGTGTTGGCAGTATGGCTTCTGTTTTTTGTTGCACCATAAAG
>JAILXH010100947.1:7246-24164 GCA_023558415.1 Piaractus mesopotamicus | reverse complement strand
AAAAAAAAAAAAACATACACTAAATACACTCTCACAGACACACTCAAGAGTCCCAACTGGTCAAAAGTGGTTGTCACACCACTTCTGGTTTTTGAAATGCCGTTACACCGGCAGCGCTTTCAAAATGGAGAGAAAGGAACGGCAAGTGTGGCATGTTAGAGCAATAGGAATCGTAGCATATTCACAACCTTATTAAATGATAATCAATTCAAAGTATACATGCAATTTCCCTCTGGGATCAATAGAGTTCTATCTATCTAGTAGTTTATAATCAATGAAGTGATTTCACTGAAGAATAGTAAAGTAACAGGTAGCAAAGTCATCAGAGAGGTTTTGATCATAAACCAATATCAAAAAGGTCACTTGGAAAAATTACAATGAGCCGATTTTACAGCCGTAATAATTGGCAGACTAACATAATCTTAGCTAAATTTTGCTGCAGTATTATCTATGACAACACAAATAGCAAATTAGACTTGGTATCAGCTGATACTCAACCTTGGACTTGGATCAGATTGTGGGGTAAATAAAATGTATTGGTACACCTGTAATTGTAAATTGTAAGATGCCCAAAGACCACATCAAAAAGAGTGATTGGGCCGATTTCCCAGACGCCTAATCCATATCTGGGGAACTGGCACATCATGTGTATTAAACTAATGCAGAACAGTCCGCCAACTAAAAACATACTGTGTTCAAAACTGACCACTGATGAACGGTTAGCAAAAATGAAGAATGTCTGGTATGCTCTGAGGTCTGGATTAAGAATTACTGGTGGAATATAAGATAGAGTTTGTATAGAGAACAGTGAAGTATACTTGTCCTTTTTGTCCAGGTGACCCCGGTGGTCCAGCCTACAGACCCACCTCCCCCACCAGAAGCAGTTCCAGTCGAGGGAAGTGTCCACAGGACAGTCGGGCGTTTCTCGGTCACACAGGCTGAGCAGAGAGAGGATCGGCTCACGGACAGCTCGCCTGTCTCACCAGACCTGGAGAGGGAGAGGAGGAGAACAAAAGGAAAGGAAGGAGAGAAGGAGGAGAGGAGGACCCCAGTGCCTGGCCACCACCCCCCACGCAGCCACACACACTCTCCATTGGGCAGCAGCGATGATGAGAGTGAGGTGGAGGATGAGGACCTGAGGCGGGAGTTGCATAAGCTGAGAGAGAAGTGAGAAAACATAAGGGTCTCACTTACCTACGTTTTCTTTGTCTAAGAACCTAGACTCAACCAGGATGTTTATGAGTTATAAGCAGGGGTGTAAAGAGTACTGAAAATCCCTACTCAAGTACAAGTACTGTTACTGTAGTAATAATTTACTCAAGTACAAGTAAAAGTATTAGTAAATAAAATTACTCAAGTAAGAGTAAAGAAGTAGTTCATTGAAAAACTACTTAAGTACTGAGTTACTTAGTTACTTTTTCGTATTTTCGCTGTCACAACCTAAACATATTTCTGAGCTGACTCTGCTACATCACTGGAAATAATCTGTACAGAAAAAACACTACAGCTAAAGTTCTGAGAGCTGAGACTGATCACAGTTCGCTCTGCTAGTGCACATTTACACACCTGTCTGTGAGCTGTGTAAGGAACATGGTTAATGTTACAATGCATGTGTTTCATGGTTAGATGATTATGTAAGACTTCCTAGTTTATCTGTTCCCAATAAAGTATTTTAGAATCCCTGAAAGACTGTGCAGAGGCTGTTACTGTTTAATTATGTTCTTTTTAAAAGAAAAAAAAAAGAGTCAAAATTATGAGTAGATTGCTTAATTAATAAGGTAATTTTAGTGAGCGTCCTGCTGCCCATCGGCTCCCTGGGCTCTTGCCTACGTTAACCGGTGTGAACCTCTACAGACAGTAAACACAGTCACAGCCTTCAAACTGTATATTTTCACTGATATCTGTTCAGAACATTTACACCATTAAAATCAGTGGCAACATCAGCAACTTACCCAGCTTTGATTTTTTTACTGTAATGCATTTCACTAGTAATCATGCTGACCACTTCATACAGAATCAGACATTATTACTGCATTTCACAGTTAAACAGCTACACAGCCTCTCACAGTTAAAGACAAACACCAAGATAGAGAGAGAGAGAGAGAGACAGAAAGAGAGAGAGAGAGAGGTTGAGGGGGGGAGGGATCAGATCAGGCCAGTCAACAACAGCGCGACAGAATCACTGTTCAGAGTTGGTTTCTAGTGTGCTAAACAAATTGTTATAAAAGAAAGAAGAAACCCGTGAACATTTAAACATTACCTGTTTAGCTCAGATCAGCTAGCTCAGCTAATGCTACCTCAGGCTGGAGTCGAGTTGTGAAAGCGGAGTTGTCCTCTGTCCTTCTCCACTAAACTGGACATCTCTCTAGTGTTTTTCCTGCCGGAGCTGCTGTTTTTTTTAATTGGTGAAACTTTTAAATTTAACCACGCTTTGTTATTATTGGATGATAAGCTGATATGCTAATAATTTATTTTTACTCTGTAACGTTATGAAAATTAAAGTAGCAAAGTAAAAGTATTTCATTAAAAATTAACTCAAGTAAGAGTAAAAGTACTATGATTTAATTTTACTCCGAAAAGTACCGTTACAGGGAAAACTGTACTCGATTACAGTAACGAGAGTAGATGTAATTCGTTGCTTACACCTCTGGTTATGAGTAGTCTTGTTTAGGTGCACACCTGTATAGTCTTGACTTAACTACAACTTGAATTGCCTCCCATGACACTTTTAAGTTTACAAAGCTATGAGTTTCCCTTCTTTTTTAAAAACAGTGGCCGAGAAATTTAATGTTCAATAATCAATTATAATTCATATCAAACTATTAATGTGCATAAAAACATAGTTTGTGATGGATGAAATATTAGTTCTGTATCTGTCATTGTCAGAGTATAACACATTTTTTCTCTCCCTTTCCTTCATTGACTCCACTCACAATGTTGATTTGTGTTGTTTTTGTGCCCCTATACTTCCATCCACACTTTGTTTCTAAATTACCACCTACTTTCCTTCATATACTTCATTTCATCTCTGTCCTCTCTCCTTCCCTGGCTTCCCTCTTCTTTCACAGACACATCAAAGAGGTGGTGTCCTTGCAGGCGCAACAGAACAGAGAACTACAGGAGCTCTATAAGCAGCTTCGTAGCCTCAAAGACCAGAGGCAGCCCTTGCCACTGTCCCGGACCCCTCCACTCCCCGCTGCACCACTGGCCATCTCTCCACGCAGACCCCGCCCTGCCAAAACCAAGCTCCGCCCCCGCCCCCATTCTCACATGGACAACAATGGCGTCACACACCAAGGTGCTGACAATGCTCTACACCTGATATATCTTTATGAGTATATGGGCTTATTCATTTACTTTATATCAGTGTCTTGTAACACCGTTCTGAAGCAGCGTTTCTTTATCACTCTCTTGGTGACCCACTGCCCTGCACAGATTCAGCCATTCCCTCTCGACACTCTTGCTCCAGCTCATCAACCTTGAGTGGACCAGGTGTGTAGGGCAGGGAGTAGTTGAAACTACGCAGGGCAGTGGGTCACCAAGAGAGTAATAAAGAAACACTAATTCAGAACGGTCTATGCAAAAAAAGCACATGTTTAGCCTAATCCAGGGGATGGCAAGTTGCGACTGCCCTGTTGCCGCTCCACAGCATTTATTTTACTGCAAAGGAGGATTATTTTAACACAGTTTTAACAATAAACGTCTTTAAACGCTGGAGTTAATGTATAACTGCTAATTCACCAACCTTTAATCCTGAGGGTTGACACGCAGACTGCGGGTTACTACAGAAATGCAGACAACAGTCTCGCCTAGCTAGCAGCTAACAAAATCGATAATTTGGAGACGAATGGACTTATTTGCATTTATAAGCACTCTGCTGATTTCCTGATATGTTTAATCTGCATCGAGGTACTGTCAAACACTAAAAAGTGTCAGACACTTAAAAAAAAGCTAAAGCTTAAAGCAAAGTAAGTCTGCATTTTTTTTTTTAGACTATACTATCATATCAGCACATACTTACATAATTACACATAATTACAGCCAAAATGGTAAAATGGACATAAAATGTTGTGGCTCCCAAGATGGTTTGATTTTTGTTGAATGAACAAAATGGCTCTTTTTAACATTTGGCTTGCTGACCCCTGGCCTAATCCTACACTTGAAAGGTTAGAATATCCATAAGCAGTGTGATCACTCTTTAACTGGCATAAATACATGCAAACTCATATGGGAAAGGGGTTTAAAACTGTGCTGTCATGCTAATATGTTTTGTCTGTCTCTGTCCCTTCTTTGCACACATATTTGCTCGTTCTTAGGGAGTCTCCAGCAGTCCAGCAGTTATTCTGGTGGAGAGCAAGCCAGACTGCATTCTTCCTGCAACACAGAAAAAACAGCCTCATTGACCACCAGGAGAGGTATGGAAACAGCACAAAACCTTAGCAACAAACAGATCTTAAGCATAATTCTTACCATTTTGTGTAGGTTTATTAGTACATGAAAATAACATTAACATTGATTAACAATGTTATCATTTTTTTACCCTGAAATAACCTGTTGTTAAAGAAAAAATGTTCCTTGACATTATTTCAGATCACAGTCCTCCAGCCCAAGGTTCAGCCAATAAGAAGAGCACATTCACAGACGAACTGCACAAACTCGTAGATGATTGGACAAAAGAGGCTGTTGGGCCTTCCCAAACTAAACCTTCACTCAATCAAATCAAGCAGATTCAGCAAGTGCAGGAGTTAGGAGGCTGGAATCAGACTACTGAGGTAATTTATGTACCAAGCAAATATTTGATCTGCAAATATTTATAGTAGATCTAACACAGATTATCAAGTGTAAATATGAAACCGTTTGGTGCATGGATGTCCATTTCTGGTTTAAAAGGATTGAATTTAGCACAGTTTGTGTATTTCTCTGCTCAAACACACCTATTAATCATTGCAACTTTTGAGCAGGGAAATCACTGAACTGTGCTGGATTAAGGCCTTTAGGACCACAGTTGGAGACCCTGGATTTGGTGTTATAGCGCTTTTATTGTTATTTGCATTGCCAGAAATGTGTGATCACAGATTTGTAATCATACCATGCCGCACTGCACTAAATCCAGGGTGTCCAGCTGTGGTCCTAAAGGGCCTTAATCCAGCACAGTTTGGTGATACAGTACCTGAGTACACATGCTGAATTTGGTTACTCTTCTTGCCGTGGTACCAGATGTACTGAACTAGAACATACAGGAGGAGCTAGATAAGGTGCAGACCGTTGATTAGTCAAATAATATTATTATCATTATTATCTGTATTTATAGAATGCTTTTCATACTGGTGACAGCTCAAAGTGCTTTACAGACAGGTGATAATGTTTTACAGTAATTGACAGGACAATGACTGATCAAGTTAAAAAGAAATGCCAAAAAGACACAAAATGTTAGTTGAACACAGTTAAAGAGATATGTTTTCAAATATTTCTTAAACGTTTGAACTGAGCTTGAGTGTCTAATAGAAGGTGGAATTCCACTGTTTGCAAGCATAATAACTGAAAGATGCTTCTCCATGTTTTCTATATTTTACGGAAGGTATTTGCAGAATGCCAGTATCTGCAGATGTAAGATCACATGTTGAAAATGAAACACTAGTTAGTCAGAATTGCTGCCTGTGACTCTTTAAATTAAAATCAGAACAAAAATCAGAACTTGCTCCTCCATTGTTGCTACAGGAAACAGACACAATTACTCAATTACTCTGGATTCAGATAAGTGCTGGTGGAAAAATGCTATAAGTGAAGTTACAGTCACCACTTACAGGATATTTTATCCATAACATGGATATTTTTTGTGTTTGCCCGTCTTCAGGCTTCACCTCCAGGCTGGTTCCCCACAACCCCCCTAAACAACAAGAACGCCACAGCGTCATCTGGTCTTTCTACCATGACCGGCCCCTCCTACAGCAGTACAGCGGTCCAAGCTCAGCCACCCCTGACACAGGCCCCAGTCGCTTCCCTGGCACAGCAGAGCCTTCACCTGCAGACCCAGGCCTTTCAACCGCTACAATATGGCCAGCCGCCGCTGCACCTGCAGCAAATGCAGCTCCTGCCGGGCTCCCTGCCTTTGAGCCAGCCACAGCTTCTGCCCCAGACCCAGCTGCAGCCCCTGGCCCAACTGGCCAGCCTGCCTGCCTCCAGTGTGCCTGCACCTTTGCCACCTCACACCGCCCCCTCCTCCACACACATCAGCACCACAGGGCCCCAGCTGGCCCCACCCACCAGCATCACTGCTGCCAATAGCTCTACCTCCACGGTTGCTGGCCAAGATGCCATCACTGTGGCAACCTTCTGCTCCTGCTCCTCCACGAATTCATCATGCTCCTCCTGTTGCTCCACGTCTGCCCTGTCAGCCAGTGCCAAACTCCACCCAACGCCCCCCACCTCCGCCCTTCCTTTAGGACAGCAGTGAGCGACAGACAGGTGACAGTGAGGACAAAGAGGAAAGGAGCGTGAACAAAGAAGGCAAAGAAAGGAAAGAATAGGTTTCCACTTTGAGAATGTGAAAGCATAACCTGAATCCTAATGTACAGTTTGTACAGAAAGAAAACTAGGAACCAGGAAGGGGGTTCTGAGTGTCAGTGTGCATGAGTGTGGGGTGTGTAAATTATGTAGTGCGTGTGTATTTGTGTGTGTGCGTGAGTGAGTGTTCACTTTTTTCCCCATATCCTCTGTGTGTTTCTGCACTGTTGAGATTTATATCCAACGCAGTTGGACCTCAACTCTCCCTATATAGAGATATAAAAGACCTTTTTGACAAAAAAAAGATCATTTTGTTTCATTTATCAACAGTTCTGTTAAAAGGACTATTTGAATTTAAAAAAAAAAGTGCAATTAGTAACTGATATTTGAATTCATCTTTCTGTGTTGTTGTGATGCGTTTCTGTATAGCTTAAGGGACATATTTTTCAAAATGCGCACGGAGGCAACAACCAGATGTTAAACAGCGAGCCGGCATTTTAAGAGAATATAGCACAAAATGTCTCAATGAGCATCGAAGGGCGGAAGTGAAGCAGTTATAGCAATTGCATGTTCCGCAACAGAGCATGGTAACAGTTACCTGGCAACCGTCATCTTAGCTACGAGGCCAACCTAAACACTGTTGTACAGTGTAGTGCACGGATTAGGCATGTTCTTCATGTTCTTCTATTTTACATTGATTAATAGTGGTAAACTTTTTAGATTAGGTAAGGGATTTTATAGAGTAACACCGATAGGGATCAGCTGTCTAAACTGATTTCAGTCCAGTGTTTTACAGTGGGTCCTGGAGAGGATCTCCTAGGTGTCTGGTTGAATGACTAGATTAATGTAGCTAATGCGACTGCAGTATTTTCTCTTTCTCATTAGCTCACTCTTCTTCTCTGAGGTTTACAAAATTAACCCACATCCCATAATAAGGGCGTGCAGGACTAGAGCTTTTGTGACGCTTTGACTGAAGCATACTCTGCTTGGTCTTGTATATGTGTTTTGCACAGCTACGTACGTACGTGCCTCTGAGCACATCAAACTGTGAAGAGGTAATCCTATAACGCTTTTTTGTGAAGACAGACATGAGCAACATTATCAGAATCTATATACAGATATATATATATATATATATATATTCCTCATCAGATGAAACATTTAATGTGATCTTACTCTGTAACAGATAAAACTGCCAAGTGAGTTTAAGAGTGGAAGACTTTGCACCTGGGCTGTCCCAACAGTGTGTTGCCTTTTAGAGGAGCCGTTTTAAAGTAGCTAAATTAAAAGTCTGTTTTATCCCCTGAGATTATAAGGTTCCAGTATGAGGCACTGAGGCGGCAGTGTCCCAGTCAGCAGCTGATAACTGTTTACACACATGTTTACTCTATACTTCTCCATGCAAAAACAACTAAACAAAAAAAAAAACAAGAAATGTTTTATTTGTACATGCAGAGCCATTGTTTGACAGCAGTTGGCTTTAAGTGTCCAGTTGGACACTTTTCCTAGAAGTGTATTTACCATAGAAAAGTGACCAGCATCTTCTTTATGTGCCCATTAATGTTATTTTGAAAAAACAACTATTGACAGAGAATCATAAAGCTTGAGCACATTGTAATGTACAGCAAGTTATGGGTGTATTTTGCAGAACTACAGGAGCCGGATTGGAATTTGTCGTGTTCTGCAGAACTACAGAATAAGACGAAAGAAAAAGAAAAGGCAGTAAAAGGAAACAAAAAAACAAATCTGATTTGTTTTGTGTTGTTACTAAGTCATGCTATGCTTGAGCTTGTGGATGCTTTTTAAAAAAAGTGAAAAGGACTGTGGCATGTGTGTATGGAGATTTAACTCAGTTTCCAGAAAACCTGTGTTGATTTTTCATTTTCTATGACACAGCCCACTTCCCAGTAACCAGTGGCACATAACTAACGGTGGTGAGTTTACGTGCTGTCGAGTCAAATACTAACACGCGTCATTGCTCTTTCCGACGAGTCGCGGGAACTCGCCCTATCCTGAAGTGTTACCAAAATGTAATCTAAAAGAAAGCATTATTTTTGTATTTTGAACTGGGGTTGTAAAAAAATGTAAAACTATGTACTGATCGGTGTTGAAAAAGCTGCAGTTACCTGATGATTGGACGCATTGGTCCTCAGCTCTGTTTGTGGAGATCCCCTGCTTCAGCCGTAGCTCAGCCCTGAGATTGCTTCTCTCTAAAGTTTAGCTTTTTTTTTTTTTTTTTTAAATAGGAATTTTTTCATTTGAATTTAATTGATGTGAAAAACTGTAAGTCAACCATTTTCACAGTCTAGTGTCTATTTGCTGAAATTGTTAGACATTTTTACCAGGGGACCCAGTATTACTAAACTGAGCACCAATGATTGGAGGTTATTTGATCAAAAAAAAAATAATCTAGAAGACTAAACTTTTATTGCTGGTGATTTAGCTACTGTAAAATTGTAACTAATTCAATTGTTGATTTTATTTATGTTTTGTAACTAATCAAAATAAAAGATGGTGTTAAACATCAAAACTTGATTCTGATTTTGCATAAATTAGTCGTAATGCCATTTTGAACCAGTAGAGGTCTCACAGTTCACAGAGTTTGAACACGAGTCATTAGAAGTGCGCTAATCTGAATAATTGATTTTCATTCTGAAAGAGAGTTAGTGTTATAATCTCTCACAAGGAGGACAGGCCTGTATATACAGGGTGTCTGTGGGTCTTTAAAAAGTCTTAGAAAGCTGTAAATAATATGGAGGGATGTGCATTAAACTTTATTTACTGTTGAGCTGTAGTTAAAACACATTGATATGAACATGAGAATGGTATGCTGCATACAATACAAAGACTGTATACAGTCTAACTGAGAATATGTGCATTTGTGAAATTTTCTGCAACAGTTTAGTTGCTGCATAATAAACCTTTTTTTAAGTGGATAAAGTACAGTACATTTCTACTTTAGTGAAAGTAGAAATACTCTATATTATTTGAGTACAAGTATTCTGTCTGTATTTCTACTTGAGTAAAAGTACAAAAGTACTTGTAACTGTTGTAACTTATGCATTTAAAGTAAAAGTACTTTTGATTTCTTTTAGCTAGTATTGTCTTAATGACCAACACAATGGGGGTGCACAAGGAAGTAAAGAAATAACTTTATTTAAACTTATTTATTTAAACCTAAAGATCCTCTATGTTTAAGCTTCAGTTGTAAAACAAAACAAAAAAAAATAGATAATAAATCTGCAGCTATGATACACTAAAGCAAGTACTTTTGTACTTTTAGTCAAGTATAAGTATAGATAGAATACTTGTGCTCTTAAGAAATCTCTTAAGCTATGCCAGGAGTATTTCTACTTTTACTCTAGTACAGAAGTATTTTATTTTCTCTACCTTTCGGCTTAGATACTTAAAAAAATTCTCCCAACTCGTTTCACACGGGAATTGTTTTTTACTCACTTGTAGCCCAGATGCAAGAGGGGTGGTCTGTAAAAAAGTGTCACTATGATGGACACAAGGCCCAAATAAGAAAGCGGGAATGAATCTGAAGGAAAGTGAATCAGAAGGAAAGTGATTATCCCATGCCTCATACAGAAGGCCTATTGAGCAGATATCTGCCTGTTTCTCTCTCCATCTTTAAGGTGTAGAGCCTGCTCGAAGCGTGCCATCAGAGCATTCGTAGGCCCGATTTTAGTGGAAATGGAAAATAATGTGATTATGTCTAATCATGAGTGCCTTGATGCACGAGAGTGTCTCTCTCCAGATCTCAGCAGCGGACTATGTTGTGCTTCCCGCTGTACAGTGGCCAGTTTGTTGCGGCCAGGCAATGTTCTAGCCCGGGTTCAGAAGTCAGCTCGGCCGCTGACAATGTGGCCATTGTGATGGACTGGTCTATATGCATCAATGGGGGGATTTAGCAGTTGACATGGCTGGAACACAATGATGCTCTTTACTGTGAACAAGAAAGCCATGCAGACCACTCTTCAAGCGGGGATTCACTGTACTCTCTATAGGGGAAGCTGCAGAGAAGCGCTCGCTTCTCTGGGATGCTTCTGTGTACGCCAGTGTTTAAAGAAAATGTTTCAAAACACCACAACTGGTGCCAACTGTAACCAACAGGTCTTAGTGTTTGTAATTCAGGGAGGACGTGCGTAATCATGTTGATTGCTTGCTTTCATTGTGTGTTATCAGTGACAGGTGTTTTTCTTTGATTATTTTAATTCACCTAATGAATTAGCATTCCCTCAACGGGCTTAAAATCAATAGCCATGTTCTTTCAAGTTCCTAATGATCCCTGTTCTTCATGGTCACTGGTCATTTGTAATTATTAACTCGGGTTAAGGTAGCAACACTAGGGCTTTCACCCACCATGGGGGGGTGTATTGCATACTTTTAAGCTTCTACACAGTTTCTTGACCAATGTTTTCTGGGCGGAAAGAAACATTTGAATCTGAAACATCAGTCACTTTATCCACTGATAGTCCAGTTGTCCTTATATATCTGTGTCCATGTTAGGTTTTGTATATTAAGGCCTTTAGTGGAATAAAAAAAAATTTACTTGCCATTTTCTAGTGCTTTAATGTGGTTTCCCAACATATTTTACAGTACTGTCACTTGCTTTGTTGTGAAAGTGAAGGCAGGGGTATTTTGTTCAAATACATAAATACTTGAATGCAAGAACCAATAACAATTTACTTGCAATTTTATAAGTCTGTATAAATAATATACAAAATAAATATAAAGATCGGTTATGGCTTTCTGAAGTACACACTTGATGATTCTTAATTTTGGCCAACTGTATTTTGTAACATTACATGTGTATTGTTGGTGAGTGCCTCTCTTTTGCCCCCTGCTTCTATACATACAGTGCCCCCCAAAAGTATTTGAACATTTTAACCATTTGGACTATTTAACCATTGGCAAACTTTAATGAAGTACTTTAGGTTACATCATCACACATTTACCAAAATGAGAAAAACAAGCTGATGGTGGAGTCTCTGTGGAGAAAGTCTGGAGAAGAATTTCAACCAGACTGTACTAAGAGTACTATGCAGCACAAAGGTGGAAATGTCAAAGTCTGGGCCTGTTTTTTTTTTTTTTTTTTTACAATGGTGTCAGTAAACTTGTGTCCAATGATAGGATCAGGACCTCAGTCATGTACAAAGACATTTTGGATGCAACCCTGCAACCCCTCAAACAATAACAAACCAAAACAAACAACCAAAAACACTTTCCTAAAAAGAAATTACAGTCTTGGAACAGTCTGTTTAAAATAAATGCCACCTGGTTTGACATACTGTTTCCTAACACAATGAACTTTTACATTTCTAAAGGGAAATTCCACAGAATTTTCAACATTTCTGCATAATTAAATCGTTGTGATGCAAACAAAGTAATTCAGAGAGATTTGATGTAAAATGCTTCGGCAGAATTGTTCAGTGTTGATGGGTACCAGACATCTGAAGCGTTTCATGCATCTACAAGTTCCCTCTCAGTAAGTTATTACATGAAATGGCAACGAATACACTATCTGATAACTGAGTCACTGTTGTATGATAGTTTTGAGATACAATTTTCAATATTTTTTAAGAACACATTCATGGATGAGGGTTGAACACGAGGCTTTGTGAGGCAAAATAAAACAATTACCACTATTTCACTTTTATCAACATTACGTATATAAACTAGTTTCACTGGTCGTTTTTGATAGCAAACAAAATCGCTATATTTGTGTTGTAGACATTGCAACCCCTGGTTCCTATCACCACCACTGTAAAGAATTCAACATTAATTACAACTTTACCTAGAATGAAGCATTTCACATCAAACCACTCTGAATGAACTTCTTTACATCTCAATGCTTAAATTATGCCGACATTTTTTTAAATAGCTGGAATTCCCACTTAAGTATGGCACAAATGTCCAGGTAGTCGTCAGAGCCACTGTGCAAACATTCACCCTCTACTACTAATAATACAGGTATCAAAATACAACATTTTACTTCAACCGTCTAAAATATAACCTGACTGCCATGTCAGGAATGTAATACCAAATGTCAATGTAGCTCAATCTTTGCCCAAATAGCAGACAGTTCTGGAACAATCCTGGCTTTCATATGTGAGTTTTGGGTGACTTCTGGGCAGATGTTAGGCATGCGGTCCAGAATAGGGCCAGATGCTGTGCAGCTGCGTATGAATTTGCCTCAGGTCTGTATTTGTGGGCCAATTCTGGTATGAATGATGTAGACCAACACTGTAGTTGGGCCAGATTTGGGCCATTTTTGTTAGTTCTACTCACTTTATAGTGCATGGGCCAGATCTGGGCCGAGGACCCGGCCGTATACTGGGTGCCATAAGGGTGTGGCCCCCAAGTAGGCCAGTCAAATTACAAATTTTGCTAACTGTGTGGTAAAAAACGTACATCCTTTTCACAAAATTGTTTCTAACATGTAAAGTACATTTTCAAAAAAATTGGGTCTTTATGGGTTCCTTAGTAAAGGGAGTGGCTTTATCTGGAATCAGGATTTTGGTATAGAACTATTTCATGCTGGTGAAATGGGTCTTCAGATTGATGGAGAATGTGTTGTATATGATTCTATAGAGCATCTATTTAAAAAAGAGTTCTATATAGCACCAAAAAGGGCTCTTTGGTTGTTATGATGTCAAGCTTATAGAACCATTGTCAGAAAGGTTCTATATAGGACCATATACAACACATTCTCCATCAGTCTCAAGAACCATTTCACAGTGCAAAGAGCCATTTAAGCATTAAAACCTTTGAAGATCTTTTAAGAGTGTAGGCTATTTTGTAGGGGTTTTTTAAAATTATTTTATTATTTATAAATGCCTACAGCACTTGAAGCTCCAACCTTGCACCCTAGTTGCGCAGTCACACTGTTGGCAACCACTCAGGAGCTCGAGGCGCACCAGGGTTGCCAGTATGATCGGTGAAAAGCTCTTCTGAAGCGCTGTGATAAAACCAGCCGAGGCAGCGGCGCAGCGGTGGTGGCTGGTGAGGGAGGGATTAAAGCACCGCCGTCCTACAGCCTTTCTGTCCGCTCCCAAACTTCAAACCGTCACGCCTACTGAGCCTTCACAGACCTGCTGGAGCGAAAAAAAGATGACTTGTTCCACGGCTTCTTATCTGGAGCGGCACAGGCTGCCAGTTTCCTGAAACCGAAATCGAAAGGCGCCCATAGAGAAGTTTTGATTTGTAGTTCAAGTCGTACCTGCATCAGCAGGTGAGGACAAGTCTGTCTGTCAGTCCGTCAGAAACCGCCGGGACTCTCAGGGAGACCGAGTCCGCTCGCCGGCTGAGCTGAGTAAGGTCTGGGTTTCAGGACGCGCTGACTGCGGCGAGCGGAGAGAGAGAGAGGAGTCCCGGTTATGAGCGCGCGCTCCCTGACGCTCCGACACTGACGAGGCTGCAAGATGCGGGCGCACGTGCTCCTCCTGCTTCTCCTCAGGTTCTCACAGCCAGCCGCTGCTCAGACTCAGGAAGGTAGGAGATATCTGAGGAAATAAAGTCGCTTATTATGAACACTGTTCATGACGGATACTTCCACTAGACTAAGTGTGAATTACTGCTTTAATCTGGCTCATAAACGGGGCAGAACACGAGTGTTGTTATAGCGAACTACCTGACAGATCTGTGGAAAAGCGCCTTCACTTTCAGAAAGAATAAGACTTTGACTGTAAGGGGAATTCCAGCCGTCTTTTGTTTTTTGTTTTTTCAAAATTTCTGCATAATTCTATTATGGTGATATAAACAAAGTCATTCACAGCGGTTTGGCGTGAAGTGGTTCATTGTAGAGAATCAGACTGTGATTTCTTTACACTGGTGCTGACAGGAACCAGGGGTCGCGATTTTACACTGGAAATATAGCCATTTTATTTACTATCCAAAACCACAAGTGACCCTCCGCATGCCCTCTGAGTTTTTATATGTATGGTAAATCTGAAAAAATATGTTTTCTTTGGGGACTATTTTACCTCACAACGCCTTGCTTGTACCCCTCCGCCATGCTATGGACTTACAAACGTAGAAAACTTGGCATGAAACTATCATTAATAAATGACAGGCAGGCTATTCGTAAACATTTCATGTGATAACGTTATGTAAGACAGCTTTTATTAAACTTTTATTAAACTCTTTAAGAGGAACTTCACCGATTTTTGACAATTTCTGTATTAATAAATATTTAACATGTCATTCAGAGTGGGTTGGTGTGAAGAGCTTCATCCTAGAGAAACTTGCTCAGAATTGTTCACAGTGGTGGTGATAGGAACCAGACGCCTGGAGAGTTTAATGTGCCTAAAAGCTCCCTCACAGCAAGTTACAAGTGATTTCTTGGAATTTGTATGACAAAAGTTTTGGTCTAGAACGTATTTTAATTTGTTCATGGTGGAGGGATACATGAAGGATGTTCTAAGGCAAAATAATCCCCAAATAATCCTCTTTTTGTCACATTTACAACTATTTTACCACCATCAATGTTACATATAAAAACAAAGAAGACACGTGTAGGTTCACTGGTGGTTTTGGATTGTAAATAAAATGGCTATATTGTGTTGTAGACATTGGGACCCCTGGTTCCTGTCAGCGCCAGTGTAAGCAAGTGACTTGTAACCACTGAATTATGGAGAAATTTGGAAAGATTGGTGGAATTCCCTTTTAAGACGTCTCATTCCCATCATCTGGTGAACAATTCAGACTCTATCACTATGCTTACATCTTAACCATTGAATTATGCAGAAATTATGACAATTTTGGAGGATTTCTCCTTTAAATGACCCCTTTAGATAGCAAGCTCAGAATCTCTGGATCACGTTTTGACATTTAAATAAAATTTGTACTCTTAGGTTATAAAGCGGGTAGAAAACTTTGTTTTGAAAACTAAGTACCTGACAGAATCATTGAAAGTGTACCTTCAGTTTGGATTGCCTACAAATATCATTACAAATGCCTGATTTAATGTTCTCGTGGATTTTTTTTTTTCTCAACACAAGACTCTACGTAAGTGCAACCCACAGAAGGGAGTGAAACATGTTTTGAAATGAAATCCTGTGTAGAATGGAAATGTACCTTTAGTTTGGTGTACATACAATGTAATTAGAAAACCCTTGTTTGTATTCTAAACCTTTTTCCAGGAGTTACTATTTCCACACAAGGCACTACACCACAGTTGTAGGTCAAAGCTATCAGAGATAACAAGATCTAAATCTTTATGGGCCTCTCATGAATATTTCATGATGGGTTCATAGGCAGGTGCATTTAGTGGGAAACTTATCATGCTGTGGCTTTTCCCCTGCCTCTGCCTTTGCCTTTCTTCCGTCCTCACCTGAGTAGGTGTGCTACAGCAGGTTGGTATTTTTCTTAGCTCTGACTCATGGGGCTGAGAATCTGTGGAACTTCTCAAAGTTCAGTTGTACCTGCCTTTGGTAAACTCGTGTGAAGAACAGGTATCTTATGACCTCATACAGATGAGAGATAAGAAAGTAGCAGATTGGTTACATGCTGTCCTGTGATCTGTGCTCTGCTTAGATGTAATCACTGGGTTTTTTTGAAGGATAACAGCAGCTCAAGGTATTAACCTCCCCTGCTGTCTGTGTTGAACACGATGTGGTTGATAGGCACCATAAACACCCATTCAAGAATCTGTTTCAACAACCGTGCAGCCATTATCTCATTCTGTTCGAAGCTCATAACAATTTGTGTCAATATGGCAGAAAGCATGAGTAGACTAAGCTGTAGGGTTCATTAGTGGTACCACCCAGGAGTGAGTCATTTCGAGTGGATATATTGACAGTCCTAGAATGATTAACCCAGCCTCTTCTTAATCATCCCTCGCTCCTTGTGCGAACAGAAATGCTCTTTTTCCTCACGGAACTTTGCCTCTGAGAATCGCGGTGGGCATTACTGCGGTGTAATCAGCGTCCCTGATTGTACTAATATGTCACTTATTTTGCTGCTGGACACAGCGTGTCACTGGGCTTGTAAACCGGTGCAGTGTAAGCTCGTATTGCCCCACCATAAAACAAAGCTTTAATCAGATGTGCCACTTAAAGCAATAGCACTAAGGCCTGCTAAGAGGTTTAAAATGATAGTTGTAGCTTCCTCATGTTTCTCCTGTTTGACAGCATAACAAACATGAACATGTCAACAGAGTTGAGCAGAATACTTTGAAAAAGTACTGATAGCTAAATACTCAATACGCTTTTCATTCCATCACAGTGCATAAAAAGTAAAGTATTCAGAATGAATTTAGAATACTTATTGATAAGGCAGATGGTAAAAAAATGTTATTTTTATTTAATTTATACTGATACTCGTTCTTACGGGTTGGCAGTTCCCTTCATGTAGTTCTTCTGTCAAGATGTTTCATGAAACATTCACTTATTTAAATGAAGTTACAAAA
>JAILXH010100942.1:2122-15797 GCA_023558415.1 Piaractus mesopotamicus | reverse complement strand
TGTGTGTGTGTGTGTGTGTGTGTGTGTGTGTGTGTGTACTGTATCTGTTATACACACTCATGTATGAGTGGACCTCTGTATTTACGCACATGATGCTCTGCCGTTTGGTGGGTGTGTAAAGGTCTCCCTTGACACAGCATACCAACAGAGATAATCTCTGTGCCTGGCAGATTTGTACTAAAAGGCAGCAGATCAAATGTTTGGCTTGGGATTGGAGGGGATTCTCCATGGCTGTTTTGTGCTTCATATGTGTTCAGCAGCTCTGTGTGAATAGTTACCTACTGAGTCAATACTGCTGAGAGATTTCTGGTGGTGTTGACTCTGAAGACTTTATCATCTTTTATGGGCTTTCAGGATCTGTGGAGTGTAGCAGTGTTGGACTGGTTGCTGGTGGCAGTGTGTAGTAGCATGCGTAAGACATTTTCTTCACAGTACAGCTGCTCACATATCTATTTCATACTATGTATGCACTCTACATATAACCATTTACATTGTAAATACTCGAAGTATATCTGTTAGCACTGCATACTATGTGTAATAATTATAATAATTATTATACTATGTATAATTATTAACACCATATACACTGTAAGAATATCTATTAGTACTCTGTATACAGAATGTATAACTATGAACATTCTGCATACACTTACATCTCGTAGCAACCTGCGTACGTTATGTATATTAGCATTCTCTCTGTACACACTAAGTATATCTATAAGCACTCTGCATACACTATGTATAGCTATTAATATTGTATACACTAAGTACATACGTTAACACTCTGCATACACTATGTTTAACTATTAACTCTGTATAAACTGTAAGTGTATCTATTAGCACTCTGCATACGCTGTGTATAACTATTAACTCTGTATAAACTGTAAGTGTATCTATTAGCACTCTGCATACGCTGTGTATAACTTATAACTCTGTATAAACTGTAAGTATATCTATTAGCACTCTGCATACGCTGTGTATAACTATTAACTCTGTAAATACTAGGGGTGCAGGTAAAAATCTATTCTTAGATGCATCGCGATGCGGACGTGAACGATTCTGAATCGATTCACAAATGTCAAAAATCAATTTTCTAAATATTTAATTTATAACGTAACTTTGACGGAACGCAAAGGGCGGAACTTGGAAGTAGGTAAGTGCAGCGCCCGGACACTCTGTGGCGGCACATAACAAAAACAACACTGGATGAGCGAGAAATCCGACCGGCTCCTGCATTAAAGCCAGGTTAGATCAGGAGTCACAACCCAAATGTTAAGAAGAGCCATTTTGTCCTTTCAACAAAAATCAGACCACCATGGCAGCCACAACATTTATGTCCAGTATGTCTCAGTATGTGTGGATGTCCTAGTATAAGTTAGGTTAAAAAATATAAACGAAAACGCAGACTTACTCTGTTCTGCTTTAAGCTTTAGCTTTAGTCGCTTTCCCTCCCATCTCCGCCAGAAAACCTTTCTTCAGAAGTAGATCAGTTTCTTGTAAAATGTCTTTCAACATTCAACTGTTTTATGAGGCTGAAGTCGCTTCTCATTCTCCGGTTTCTTGTTCGAATTTTCCTGTTCCACCTTAAATTCTGACCGAGGCGCCGAATGTAAATGCGGCACCATTTAAGGTGTAACGGGAAAATTCGAAAGAGAAGCATCTTCACAACTTTTGTGTTTGACAGTCTCTCGTTGCAGATTTAACTTACCAGGAATCGACTGCGCTGCTTATAAATGCGAATAACGCGTCGTTGCTAGGTGACCTGCAGTCTGCCAGTTCTCAGTCGAAGCGAAACAGGGCTTTCACGCTATGCTGCACAAGTCACGTCTCGAAGATATTTTACTGACACAGCAACCCCCCTCCCGTCTCTACAACGAACAAGACCTAAACCGAAGTTATAAAATCACTGAAATAAACGGGTAGGATGGCTGTAACGCGCTGCGTGGTCATCCATTACCACTGGATCTCATTTCACCGTAACTGCGCATTTTATCACAGATGAGTGGCAGTAGCGTCTCATGTGCTTCAAACAATAGCAGTTAATGAGAGCCTTCCAGTTCACTTGCCACATCACTTCCTTTTGATTTATTAATAAAATATATTGGAAGTAAATGCATTATGGATCATTACAAATACTTTGCTTTAAAAGTAGCAAGTTCTCAGACAGTAAGAAAATAGAAATTCTGTATAGAAAAAAAAGATGCATCAAGATGCATCGATAATCGTTCTATAATCCCATCGCAGCCCTCTGAATCGTAATCGAATTGAATCGTGAGGTGCCTAGAGATTCCCACCCCTAGTATACACTCTAGCAATAACTATTACAACTGTGTATTTACTGTAAGTAAGACATCCTTTTGTACCCTCCATACAGTATGTATAACTATTAACATTCTGTGCACACTCTACATATATCTATGAATACTTTCTATACATGCTATATGTATTTGTTCACACTCTGGGCTCACGTACTAAGCCTTTTGCATCAGTTAGCAAATGGGATCACACAAAAAGTGGGTGGTGATATAACATTACAGGTTTTATTTATGAATTTAAATTTCAATAATGCTGACCATGCTTCAGAGGCAGTGATCACTTTATATTATAAAATCTAATATTTCACATTTTCTTAAAAAAAGGCATCTAAAGCTGAATTCCAGAGCTATAATGATAGAAACACCTCATGTTTCAATATGTAAAGCATATGAATACGGCTTTGGAGCTCCCGCCTTGCAATCTGTAGTTTCCACAACAGAGAACAGTAGTTCATTCCAAGGCAATTCTGTTATTTTTTTTTATTATTTTTATTGCACTTTGTTGTTTGTGAATTTTTTCTTAATTTCGATTAAAACTAGCTACAGATAGCAGAGACTTTCCTTTCTGCTTTTGTTGTTTTGTTGTATTCTGTGTATCGAGTGGGATGTTGTGTTTTCAACTGGAATCAAACCTGTGGTGGAGAAGTTCTTGGTGCTGTATCTTCTCTCAACATGAGCAATCACTTGTCTAATGTCCCTCAGAGAAACTGTGAAAAAGTTCCACACAGCCGACATTTTCAGTGTTGATCTGCTGCCGCTCGAACTGTTTCAATGCCTTTTAAGGTGGAACTTAAAATTAGATTAAGAAGCTGATGAGGAAGAAGCTATAAGCTTTGTAAAAGGCAAAGGGAACAAACAGTGTTTTTATGACTATCATTTTCATTACCATTAAAATGGTGTGTAGAGGTTTAGGTTTTGACACATCCACACATGTACACAGAGGCTGGCTATTTAAAAAAAATACATTCCCCAAAATATGCTACCCAGACTGGTGTCCTTTTGGACATTTGGGACTAAATTATGTAATGGAAAAAAATGTGGACTATGCTGTAATTTGCCCATTGATTTGCCCTATAATTTTATACCATTTAAAGCAGGGTTCAGCACTGCTTATTCTCACACACCACATTTGCAAGCTACTTTCCCTCTCTCTCTGTCTCTGTCTCTGTCTCTCTCTCTGTCTCTCTCCCTCTGTCTCTCCATCGCTTTGGGAGTGCTTGACGCCAGCTCCTGGAGGTGTAGCAATGCTTTGCCCTGGCCAAAAGTCCCCTTCTTCCCCAAAGTCATGTGACCAAAGTCAAACCTGCACTCATGTCATGAGATCGTTTTGACCAGTTCTCAAAATGTCAGTTTGTCCTTTGCTTGTTCTTTGTTTTTTTTAAACTGGATGTTTAATAAATAGAGCTCGGTTTTGTTTAATATTTATTATTTTCAGTTCTATCTTTAGCTCTGCCATGGCCTGCTTCAGTTCTCTTGCGGTACCCTCAGCTAGTAATCCATCAAACAAGGCAGTTGACTTAGGTGACAAGTGGAATATTGAAAACCTAAAATATATAACTTGCAAATAACTTAGGATTATTACTCTGCTGAGACTCTGTTAATTGACCATGTGTATTACTGGTGCCACAACCTTTCAAATATATGTATGTGTCTACATATATTCCATAAATACCACACAGTTGTAAAAAAAAACCTTGCAACCAACAGCCAACAACCACATTGGGTTCCACTTCTGTCAGCCAAGAACAGAAAGCTGAGGCTCTGGCTCACCAAAACTGGACAGTTGAAGACTGGAAAAACATAGCCTGATCTGATGACTCTTGATTTCTGCATAGATGGTAGGGTCAGAATTTGGCACCAACTGCATGAATTTACAGACTCAACCTGCCTTGTGTCCACAGCCTAGGCTGGTGAAGGTGGTGTAATGGTGTGGGGATTGTTTTCTTGGCACACTTTGGGCCTGTTAATACCAATCAATCATCGCTTGAATGCTGCAGCCTACTTATGTATTGTTGCGGACCATGTCCATCCCTTCATGGCCATGATGTACCAACTTTTAATGACTGGACTGCTTCCAGCATAATAATGCACCTTGTCACAAAGCAAAAGTCGTCTCAAACTGGTTTCATGAAAATGACAGTGAGTTCAGTGTTCTTCAGTGGCCTCCTCAGTCACCGGATCTAAATCCAATAGGCCAACTTTGCCATGTGGTAAAGCGGGACATGGAAATGCACTTTAGAAGTGATGCAATCATGTCAACATGGACCAGAATTTCAAATGAATATTTCCAACATCTTATGAAATCCATACCACAAAAACTGAGCCTGTTTTGAGAGCAAAGAGAGGCCCTACCCGATATTAGCGTAGTGTTGCTAATACAGTGCTCAGTGAGTGTATAAGATACGGGATACTTATTCTAGTATTCTAGCTTCATTCTTGATCAAACATTTGATGTTTTATTCTTATTTGTTTGTTGGTTTGTGGGTTGTGTCCCTTGTATGTACAGTACATCACATCTAATTGATTGTATACTACTGCTTTATGGACGAGACGGGCAACAAAATTCCAAAGAACCGGAATCGTCATTCCGGGCTGATTGTTTCCCCACCGCTGAATGGGCCCTGGACAGGAAACTGTGCCTTGCTGTAATTACTGATTTAGAACTCAAAGTGTGTTCCTGTAAGTCTCTTGTGCAAGTTATTGGAAGATGGCATTGTTTTGTTGTTGGTTGCAGACGGTGTCTCTTCCTCAAGTCATGGAAAGTTGTTTACCGAAGAGAAAAGCCTTCTTTGTTTTCTTATACAGTGCGCTTAGACTACACATGTCTGGCAGTGTTTCTGGCTTGTGGCTTCCCACTGCGCAGAGCAGTGTAGATTGTGCACTGTGTTCTTTCTCTTAAGGCACTGTACACTGTAGGTAATAATTACATGTGGTTTGAACATTTGAGGCTGTTTTCATTCTTTGTAAAGTTCAGATCAGACATTCTCCATCAATCTGAAGAACATTTTACCATGCAAAGAAACATTTAGACATGAAGTGGTTCTATATAGAACTCATAGTTCTAAATAGAACCATTGCCTTTACTAAAGAACCCTTAAAGAACCCTTATCTTTGGCCTGTTTGAGTAGTTTTCTCATCTTGAAGTGTTTCAGTTAAAATAGTGCTGTGTGTGTTTATCTTGCTGGTTTTTGCTTTGTGTTTTCTTTGTTGTATTTTATGTTTCTTATGTTTAATTTACTCGAAACTCACACCTTGCCTTGTGGGACAGTTGTCAGCCAATAATCTTTAAGTTTTAAAGCGAACTGGACTGTTATGACTTGTATGCCCTAAAATTGTGTACATGTCCAATACTATTAAAGTATGATATACAAATTTAAATGTTTTGTTTATTCTAAGAACATGACAAATAGATAAACACCGTTTTACTAGTATATAGCCATTGTCACACTGTGGTAATGCCGTTTGGTTACCCTGGACTCAGCCCTTTGGAAAATGAGACAGTCAAAAAGAATTTTTTTCTGAAAAGTCAACTGGAAACTTTGTAAAACATTTGGGCTCCTTTAAATGGAGTGATATATATACATATATACATATATGTACATTTAAAGGTGCATCTTTCACCAAATATGTACATACTTCTTTTTCAATTTTTCTTGAAATGGTAAATAGTAAAAAGGCAGCTAGTGCACGTCACTGACAGCAAGAAATACATCCTTTTCATTTGTGCCATTATCTCATCTGACATCGTTGTATATAGAGGTTGTCTTCAGTGTGCATTAGCATTGTCTTCTGTGATCTGATCATGGTGACTACTTCAGAGATGTTTACACCTGCCTATCTCACTCCAGCTTTTGAATGCTTTTGACATGATTTGAGATGCAGTTTCTTAACCAAATACTCCATTAGCATCTGCTGATTGCCAATAAAGCCGATTGCTAATAAAGGGCCACTGAGTTCGCTTCTTGGTATAAATTCACTTCTCTCATGAATAGAACGATAGGTGAGGAAAAAATGCATTGCGTTGTTTATCATACATAACTGTAATACTGTGGTTTTGCTTCTGAGGTTCAGAGCAGTGGGTGATGGGTAGTGGCGTGATACCCGCATCAATTGTTCCCTTCATAAAAGGTTCACGGAAGTAGAAAACTACAGTCTACGTTAAAATGCAGAAGAGCGTTGCTGTGCCTTCCAGGCCAGAACCACAGTAATGAATAGCAAAAATGGAAGATGTTAGATTAAAGCTTTAGACTAAAGCTTTAGACTAAGAGCTTCAGACCCTTCAGTTGCTGTGTGACTGTCATGTGCTCCATGTATCTGATCCATATTTGCTGTCGCACTGACCTTAATATAGAATACTCACCACTACAGTGCGTCCACTGAGGTGGCAATATGGCAAGAAAAATACACAAATATACACAAACATTTTCACGATTAAGAATCAGGACTGTATTCAAAATATCAATACAGCAGTACATCATTAATAAGCTCTTGGTTATGCGTGTATCAGTAGTGCAATGGCTGTATTGATGTTTCTGAATCTACTGTTACACAGAGACTGTGTGTACCACATTCAGGTCTGAGAATGTGATATGTAGAATGTGTAAACATGGAGAAATAGAAGCTCCATAACAGAAAAAAATACCTTAACAAGGCAGAGCAGCTGCCTTAAGCTGACATTTGGGAACTATTTTTTTAGTGTGTGCTGTTCTATCATGATTAGAGCTGGAACGATCAAATTCATTGTCAAGTATTCTGTTGAATGCTATCTTGTTTACGTTTACGGCATTTAGCAGGTGCCCTTATCCAAAGTGACTTACAAAAGTGCTTTGTTGTCCACTCAGAGTATGTACCCTAGCTAGTACAAATAGATAGCAGTCCAAACAACCCTGGAGCTCAGATACTGCCAGAAACAAAAGCCAGTGCTGATACATGGAAAGAAAGCTACAAAATTAAGACAAAGCTTAAGTGCAATACAAGTGCAACATTTCAGTCAGCCCTGAACAGGATGCTGGCTCTGTTTGGACAGTATTGAGCAGTGCAAGAAAGCAGAGGAAGCAGCATATTTTAAACCATCATCTTAAAAACAAAAACTTTTTGATCAACTTTTGTCAGTGAAGAGGGGAGTGATGAAGATTTTAGAGCTAGTCGGAACTGCTTTATACTGGATTACACGCTAAACTTGCATCAGTTTCAATGTGGTCGGCAGTGTGAATAATTTTCCTGCAGCTCTGCACAGCTAGTTAGCCAGCATGCTGTCCTTTATTCTCAGTAATAAATATAACTGAGAATGTGGTAGCTAGCAATGTGAAGCTGTAGGAAACTTAATTGGACTGCATCTGGAGTTAAGACTCTACTGTCACTTCAGATTGTTAGTGAGTCTCACAAGTTGTGCCAAATCTCCAAACAGTCCAGTGTGCAGAGCTGGCAACTAAATGCTGCTGGTGACTAGCTAGCAATTGGCCTGATTAAAAAAAGTACCGGCTATTCAATTGGCTTTTTCGCGTTTTAATCCTTTAATTATTGCATTAATCAGACAGTACTGAATATTTGGCATGTTACCAGACGCAATCCACATCATGACATTTAATTTGGAAAATGATAATGTGGAAAATATAATTAACATTTGCGAAAAAAAAAAATTAAAAAATCTAGACAGAAAATGTGGCCTGTTCAAAAGCCATGGCACATTTTCTAGTTTATTATTATTTTATTGTTTTTTTTTTTTTTCAACATGTTAAACCCAGCAAATAAATAGAAAATGTGCACTAAATTTGCAGAAAAAGGCCCTGTGTGAGTTCCCTGTAGAGGATACGTTCCCTCCTGTTCTCTTTAAAAATTCAATAAAACGTAAGATTTTGACCACTTCCGCAGATGACTATATGATGATTGTTACAAACGGGCTGTTTATAATTAGTCTGTATTATAATGCGATCCATGCAGTTGTCATGATTGCAATGTCATATTGTCTGCCTCTTGCATCTATTCCACCAGGACTGTGAGTGATCACTGGCATGGGAACTTGACGTAAAGATAAAGCTGGGGTCAGGGGTTTTATTTCCTGATAGCTTTTTCAGGCCTGAGCTCTCTGGGGAGTGTAGCATTACCCAGAGAACAGGACGTCCTCCAAGACTCTGGCCCACTGTAGTACCTCACACTCCAGGCCCGTGGTTCTCCTCAGAGTCTGTGGGTGTCCTGCTGCTTCAGAGACCGCTGTGTCATCAGTCACAAACACGTCACAGTCTGAGTGGGCTGTACTACAGCTGCGAGTCTTTAACTCTTTGGGCCACGTGAGTCTAGACGTTTCTAAAGATTTATCACAGTGTTTTGTGGCCTTTTGACTTTTCTGAATGATAGTTACGTGACAGGAAATCATTAGCAGGTTTCCTGTGCTGCAGCATAATCTGATCACTGCATAAATCTCATATTCTAATCCATGAAGCAGGAGATTTCACCAGAGCTTGTGTATCAGCTGCACTGTTGGATGGATAATCCTCTCTTTTCAGTTATGCTTGTGTCGGTGAGGCTGTACTACGTAGACGTTGCCCTGTAGTCGTGCATGTGCGATCTGTGTCCTGCGTTTGAACATTTTGCCATATGCTACAGTGCCTGTCAAGTGTTTGGATAATTAAATAGGGTTTTTTCTTATTTTTGCGAGTTTCAATTTTCTATTTACTATTTCTGTTTACAAACTTCAGTTCCAAAAAAACTGTATGTGAAATGCAAATAAAAACAGAAAACAATGATTTGTAAATTCACTTTGACTTGTATTTAAACAAAAACAGTACAGTACAAAGTACAGTACAAAGACAAGATACTTAACAAGCTGTTTAATGTACGAATTTCATGGTTTTTTGTGTGTATCAGCTGTGAAATTGATGCCTGCACCCATGGACAGTAAGTTGAAGAAACTTGTAAAAAGTTAAAAAGACAGCTTAAACAGGTGATGCAATGATGCTTGGATATAAAGGACCATCTAGGAAAGGCGTAGTCCTTTCCTAAAACTAACAAACTAGCGATTGCAATGGTTTTATGCATTTCACCATCTATGGTGCATAATACCATCAAAAACCTCAGGAAATCCAGAGAAATCTCTGTGTGTAAAGGGCAAGGCTGAAAACCACAACTGAATCCCTGAATCTGTGATTCTGGATATCACCGCATGGGCTTGGGAATACTTTGACAAACCATTGTCAATAAACAACATGTCAACAACATCCAGAATCACTGCCAAGTTCTCTGCTCTCTCGCTCATCAGACTATGCACAGTGGAAATGCCTGTCGTGGTCTGACGACATAACCTTTCAGATTGTTTATGGGAATAATGGAGGTTGTGTTCTCCAGGCCGTTGAAAGGGACCATCCAGATTGTAACCATGTGTAAAGTTCAGAAGTCAGGGTCTGTCGTAGTGTAGTATGTACTAGTGTCCATGGCACGAGTAACTGGCACATCTGTGAAGGCACCATTACTACTGAAACACATGCACATTTTGGACATCCATGCTTATTTTGACAACACCAAAGCACATTCTGCATGTATTACAACAGCATGGCTGCATAATCAGAGAGTGCAGGTGCTGGACTGGCTGCCTGTAATCCAGACCTGTCTACCATTTAAAATGTGTGGCTCTTAATGAAGTGCAAAATACAACAATGAAGGTCCCATACAATTACACTACTGAAGACCTGTACCTGGAATTTTACTGTTAAAAGGAAATGTGATGTAACGCAGTGGTAAACATGCGCCTGGGTCAATTTTTTTTAAACGTTTTGCAAGTGTCAAATTTGGAATGAGTGTGTAATAAAAAAAAAATAAAAATAATGTTCATGAGGTTAAATATCAAATATCATGTTTTTGTGCTATTTTCTATGTAATATAGATCAAACAGATTGTAATAGTCACCGCTTTCTGTTTTTATCTGCATTTCGCATACTGTTCCAACTATTTTTGGAATTGAGGTTTGTACTATTTTTTGCCTTTTAGAATAATAGCGAAGACACCAACCCTGTGAAGTAACATGGAATTATGCAGAGAATAAAAAAAATTATGTATCAATACAGACTATATTTTTTAGATTCTTTAAAATACTACTAGCAGCCCCTCTTTCTCTTGATGCAGCTTTACACGTACTTGGCATTCTCTCAAGCAGCTTCATGAGGAGCCCCCTCGGAGCTAAAAGAATGTCCACATATGCAAAGACCTTGTTGCTGCTGAAAACTACTTGTTGGGGGCATTTCAGATCATATTCTTTAAGTTTAGAAGATTTGTTTTCGAAATGAAATCAAACATAGGCATCAACTTTGCTACTTGTATTTGTCTTTGAAACAAATTTAAAGCATTTAAGCATAAGTCTTTAAATCATAATTTCTTTAAAATGATGAAAAAAGTTTAATCAGGTATTTCTAAACTTTTAACTGTTTGCAGGCCGTGATGTTTTTCTGAAATTCTCTGGAGTAGGTTGATATATGTGGTGGTAAGGCTATGTGAAGCTGACTGAAAAACTTCAATCACTTTATGTTCACACCCATATACATGCCGTCTGTTGGTCTGTCCATCTGATGTACTGTAGTCTCATTAAACACTCAGCTTCTGTTATCCCCTTAAAATCATAAGCATATTACGTACTAAGTCTCGTTATTCAGTAACTACAGGGACCTTAATGCAAACTGCTGTTATAGAAGTGTGTAATAAAACTTTGGGCCTGCCTGCAAGCCCTGGCCATGTATGGGGATAAACAGCTCATGCTCAGAGACGGGTGATATGGCACAGTGTTGCTGTTGGTTGCTACCGGGAAGGAGAGATGACAATAGAGGGATGTTGCTGAGCCATTGTAAGATGCCTAATAAGCTGCGTGATGTTAGCAAAGACAAAGCCCCCGCCGGGCTCCGAGCTCCTCTCTGACGTGATCTCCTGCCTGCTGGTCACAAGGTCATTCATAAGACTCCATTTCAGGAGATACCATTGACACAAGCCTGTGGAGGGTGTCCAGTTGAGAATAGTGACAGAGGTCAGTTGAGAATGACTGCAGCTGTTGTGTGGAAAGTGCGTGCAGTTGTATGTGGGTTATCCAGCGAGAACATGTTAAACATTTTTGAACACCGATTTGCTGAACAATGATTACAGTAATGTCATTGTGTAGGGGGATTTATTGTTTAATTCAATTTAATGTCATTTTATTTCATTTAGTTTCATTTCAGTTGTTTTGTTGCGCCTGATTTTTTGTTTGTCAGGCTACGGGAAGACAAGCCCACTCACAGACTTGTATTTTCCAAAAAACAGTTTCCTAATTTACTTTACACTTTAAACTGCAGGCTGATTATTCAGATATTAATCTTATCGCATTTCATGGAAAACTGAATTGGTCTTGCTTTACTGAAGTGTTTGATGTAGTATATCAACACTGTTGAAGTTTATAAACATACTGTCTACTCCACAGTCTGTGTGGTGCGGATATGCAAACCGTGCTGCAAAAACAGCCCATTTCAAATTCATTGTTTTTATGAAGTGATGTGACACAAATCAGTGCTATTACATGCACCTATTCAGCCTACAGCACTTTAGCTCCGCACAGTTATAAGAAATGTTCCAGAAGAGCAGGACTGCTTTATGAATTATGGTACATAAAAAAAGTCATAAGTTGATTTTGAAATAAAACACAAGAAAAATGTAGGACATGGCACTTTTAAAACTGATTATCTAGTAAATATTATGGATTATAAGTAACTATTATAAATTACTATCCATTAACTATCATTAATTATTTAGTAACTACAGTGAATTATCAGTAACTACAGTGAATAATCCAGTAAATACCATGAATTATTTTGTCAGTACTATAAATAATCTAGTAAATTCTAGTAAGTGCTACGAGTTATTTAGTAACTACTATGAATTATCAGTAAATACTATGAATTATCTATTAACTTCTTTGAATTACAGTCCCATTTCCAAAAAAGATGGGAAGCTGTGCAAAATGTAAATAAGAACAGAATGCAAATCATTTAAACCCTATACTTAATTGAAAATAGTACAAAGAAAACAAATCAAATGCTAAAACTGAAAAATTTTGTTGTCACCCATGCCACATGCACTAATACAGCCCCATGCCATCATGGACACTGGGTGGTCTCTCACCTCTTTAACCTGGAGGATGCGTCGTCCGTGATGTCTAAAAAGGACGTTTTTCCACCATGTCTCAGTCCATCTTAAAAGAGCTTGGGCCCAGGGAATGCAGTAGTGTTTCTGGATCCTGTTTTTTCTTCTTTGCTATGTAGTTTTAACTGGCATTCGTGGATGCAGTGACAAACTGCGGGCCCAGCCAGTATTGGTTTTCAGCCCTCTCCCTTGCATAAAGAGATTTCTCTGGATTCTCTAAGTTTTTTAATGATGTTTTGTACTATAGATGTTGAAATCACCAGTTTCTTTTGCTATGTTATTCTTGAATTGTTGCACTATGTTCCCATGCCATCTTTCACAGAGTGGTGAACTCCTCCCTATCTTTAATTCTGAAAGACTCAGCCTCTCTCGGATGCTCTTTTTGTACCCAATCATGTTACTGACCTGTTGCAATTAACCTAATTAGTTGTGAGATGTTCCAGCAGGTGTATTTTTAGCATTACATGACTTTACCCATCTTTTATTGCCCCTGTCCCAACTTTTTTGAAACGTGTTGCTGGCATCAAAGTCAAAATTGGCATATATTTAAAAAAAAAAAAAACAATACAATTTCTCAGTTTCTTTGTGCTATTTTCATTTAGATATAGGGTTTAATTGATTTGCATGTCATTGCATTCTGTTTTTATTTACATTCTGCACAGTGTCCCAACTTTTTTGGAAACAAGGTTGTATGAGTAAATACCATTATTTAGTAACTACTATGCATTATTTAGGTACTCCTATGAATTGTCAGTAACTACTATAAATTATCTATTATCTACCATGAATTATTTAGTAACTACTATGAATCATGTGTAAATATTATAAACTATTCAGTAGCGTAGTTATAAGAAGGAGGAACTGAAAGGTTGACTTTTGCAGCCTTAGAGTTTAAGTATAAAGTAAACATTTAACCACGTCAGACAGGAGCTCTTTGACCTGTCCTAACGCAGCTGTTTCTTCTGTTTGTTCCTCTGTGGTTTACGCTACTGCTGCTGCTTGCGACTTTAGGGAGTCCCATCTGAGCTCACGTGCTGTGAGATGGTCATAGGCCGTGGCCTGAGGCCACCAACTCTGTGAACTGTCATCGACTTCTCACTCCCCGCTCTCATGTCCCCCCTCAGCCACCTGCAAAATAACACACACTGCATGACCCAATGGCGGAAACTTTGAGAAGTGTTTGTTTGGGTAATACGTAACGCGTTTCC
>JAILXH010100851.1:8790-31026 GCA_023558415.1 Piaractus mesopotamicus | reverse complement strand
TCTCTCTCTCTCTCTCTCTCTCTCTCTCGAAGTGGGCGAGGTTTTGGTCACCTCTGAGGAGCTCCTGGTGGCCAGCGCTTCCATCGCATTGATGCTGAGAGCGTTGGAGGAGCTGAGGGAGGATGAGCCCGCGGTGCCAAAGCGCTGCCCCGCCGCGCGGACTGGCCGAAACTCTTCACCAAGTGACCACTGCATATGTTTCAGCGGACCCATGAGAACTGGGCTCCGTGCTCGCTTTGATCCACGCGCACGAAACAGACCTGTCAGTTTCGACGCCGCGTTTCTAACCTGATGTGAAAAAATGGAAAGGAAAAAGACTCGGCTTGTCTCGTGCGTTCCGCGCTTTCGCGCTTGTCTGATCGCTTCGCTGTTGTATTTGCTCATTTGCTCCGTCCGCGCCGAAACCTGCCCGGATCTCTGCACCTGCGCCCAGGATCCCCCCATCGTCACCTGCCTGGACTCTCCAGAGATCGAGCTTCCCCTGGACGTGTCCCAGTGGACGAGCACCCTGATTCTGAGGGGAGCCAACATCTCCGCTCTGAGGGACGGCGCCTTTTCGGCCAACGGGTCGGTTCTGGAGCTGCGGACGCTGCGGCTCTCTTGGAACAACATTCACGTCATCGAGGCGCACGCGTTCCGCGGACTCCCGCGACTCCAGTACTTGGATTTGAGCCACAACAGACTGACGGCCGTGTCCATTCAGGCGTTCTGCGGTTTGGAGGAGCTGCGCTTTCTCTCGCTGAACAACACTCTAACGCCCCGCGGCGCGAGGGAACTGCCCCAGGCGCTGTCCACTGGAAGCCTGAAGAACCTCCAGATCCTGGAACTGTCAGGAAATCTCTTGAAGGCGATCCCCATCGCCCGCTTTGACAACCTTAACCTGAGCACGCTGGTACTGACCAACAACTCCATTGAGACCATTGGGAAAAACAACGTGTCGGGTTTGAACGAATTCCACAGAATACACGTCTTTCTGTCTATGAACCCTTTCAAGTGTAACTGTGAGCTGGAGGCGTTTTATTACTGGCTGAAAAACGACTCTAGGTGCCCAGACTCCGCTCGCGTGCTCTGCAAGCTGCCGGAGGCCGAGAGTGGATTACCTGTGGAGAAACTTCGCAAGGAGGACTTTGACTGCGTCAACGCGGAGCTGGACGTTGAGCTGGAAGCCGAGCTGGAAGCCGTTTCTTACGTGTTTCTTGGCATCGTGCTGGCTCTGATCGGGGTGGTGTTCCTCATGGTCCTCTACTTAAACAGAGGCGGCATCAAAAGGTGGCTAAATAACATCAGAGAGGCGTGTCGAGACCAAATGGAAGTCTATCATTACAGATATGAGCAGGACTCGGACCCCAGACTGGCAAACGTGGCCGTTTAGACCGCCAGTGTTGGCATGCTATGCTCGAATTTGCATTACTTCTCCGCACTGAATTCGCCCTAGACTAATGCATGATCTGTTGAAAATAGAGCTATGAATAGGCTATGCAGCGCAATGTGTACAGAATATAGATTAAGCAACTCCAGCGAGTAATGAAGCTCAATGAAAATGTAGGCAACTGAGTGATTTCCTCTACCATCCAGCTTTAAATAGGACATTCCGTTCCCCTAAAT
The DNA here is from genome assembly GCA_023558415.1 of Piaractus mesopotamicus. Classification (NCBI taxonomy): domain Eukaryota; kingdom Metazoa; phylum Chordata; class Actinopteri; order Characiformes; family Serrasalmidae; genus Piaractus; species Piaractus mesopotamicus. The sequence continues at coordinate 29,421 of JAILXH010100851.1, read as the reverse complement.
GCATCCATGTTCAGACAAAACATAAATCTGTCACATACAGTGCATTTGCTTAACAACTGTGCGTGTTTGACTCGGTTCTGACCTATTTGACCTCTGTTGTTGCAAACACTGCCAGGTCTAGAGGACATTGGGAGATCAATCAAATGCCATGAATCAAACCAATGTGTACTCTTCAGTTATGGTTTATAAGCACATTCAGCAGTAAAATGCAAGATACAAGCGTATCTCTGCAAAACACCAGTCAGGAATCGCTGCTGCTACAACAGAGACTTTTAAACAACAGTAACGCCACAACACTGTCAGACACAGTTTATACAGTCACTGCACTCTCACTCAGCTAACCTGTGATCCACTGATCTGACCGGAGCTTCAAATACCATAAACCCAGATGAAGCAGAAGTCTACAGCATGAGTGATGTGGTATGAATAACCTGGCATTTGGACAAAATTATGTTTTTTTTTTTTTTTTTTTTTAAGTGCATCAATAATAAAAACAACTGAAATACCTTTTCCCTGTGTAGTGTCTCTGAGTGGTTAGGGTGCCTATAAAATCCACTGATTTATTCAAAAGTTCAGCTGAAATGTGAACAGATTCATTCAGAGTGGGTTGATATTTAAATCTAATAAAGTAAGTTCTCTTACGTTTTGTGGCTGTTTTGCCTTACAACACCCCATTTGTACCTCAACACTCGCAAAAAAAGATGGTTCTTAAAGGGTTCTATAGTAAAAACAATGGTTCTATATAGAATAATGAACACTCGAAGAACCATTTGCATGCTTAAATGGTTCTTCAGATTGGTGGAAAATGTGTTATATATGGTTCTATATGGAACTTTTTTGAAAACATGGCAAGCTTGTAACCCTTCTTGGTATTAGATAGAACCATTTTCAAAAAGTTCTGTATAGAACCATATATAACACACGTACCATCAAGCTAAAGAACCATTTCACCATGCAGAGAACCCTTTCAGTATGTCATTCTTTAGTGTTTATAGTTCTATGTAAAACTATTGTCTGTGTTCAAAACCCTTGAAGAACCATCTTTTTTTAAGAGTGTAGGCCACAGATACCCAGCCCTCCTCTTGAGCACTCTGCCCTACACTTTTCTGTGTTTTCCTACTCTAAAACACTCACTTCACCTCAGGACAGGCTTGCCAGTTAACTGCCTAGTTGGGTCAGGTGTGTTGAGAGGGAAAGCACTAAAATGTGCAGGGCAGGTGATGCTCCAGGACCAAGGATGGGAACCACAGCTCTAAGCGATGAATGTGTTTTAAAATATGTTTTAGGCCACACCTCGTCTCGGAACTATTGTAAAAAATTGTGTCAGGCATCAGATAACATTCATAACCGTTTTATGAAAAACTCTGTGACAAAATTCTTAGAGGCATCAAATACTTCAGACGTTTGGTTCCTATCACCACCACTGTGAACAGTTCTGACTCTGTTAGTTTCTCTTATTTCACATCAAACCACCCAGAATGACTTTACATCTTAAAGACCGAGCTCTGCAGAACATAAAAAAGAAGTGGAATTCCCTTCTTTAAGACCTGATTAGAAAATGCAGTGATGGGAGATTCAGGTCCTGGTGGACAGGATTCTGGCACAGTTTGCCGATTTTCCTGTTCACACATATCTGATTGATTGAATTCCAGGTTAGTTGGAGTTCTAGAGCAGGGAAGCACTCACACATGCAGGACTCCAGCCCTCCGTTCCCCACCTCTGGGTTAAAACATTGGGAATGTGCAGCACATAAAGGGAGAGTTTTTAATGGGAAATACATAATAAACTGATGTAAAATAAAATTTTTCTATTCACTGACTCCTCTTCTGTTTTTCTAATTTTCTTTTTCACTCTTCCTGTTGTATTTGACTTAAGTAGGCAAACTGAAAGAATCAGAGCTAAATGTGATGATTTTTCTGTTGGGGTCATGTAGAAAGTGATAATCTAATATGTGGACTGTTTATAGGTAATATGTTTATATGTAATATGTTTTTTTTTCTTTATTTATCAACTTACTACAGATCACATTCTAGGTGACCAAGTTAAAATGCTGTTTCATAAAGCAGTATTTCTCAGTAAGCTGAATAGCTTAAGCCAAAAGTTGAGAAGTGGAACTTTTGCAATTATACAGGAGCTTTACTGTAGTGCAGTGTTAAAGTTACACTTTAAAGTAAGTGGGCAGTTCCTGCGTAGACGTTACGTAGGTCCTGTTGTAATAATGAGGTGGATAACCAAACTGAAGCTCTTATTATGGACACATTCTGAGAAGAACTGATTAACTGGAAAAGGCCATTATGCTTGAAAGAGTTGAACGTGGAGGAGAAAAAGGATGACCAGTTACAAAATGGGAGGATACAATGAGAGGAATCATGAACCAGCCATTCAGAAGCCTGAGGAGAAGACAGGACCTTCTCGAGAAACACTGCTCATATGGCCACCAGCAATTGGAAACAACTTGCTGGCACTTAAAAATAAATTTCTTCTAAAATGTACCTGCTCTTGGTATAAAAACTCTCTTAGTGAGCAGATAATACAAAGAATGGTGACCATGTGATTCATCCCGCCTTAAAGCTACAGCGGTCCTTTTAAGTGAAAATTTTATCGTTTTATGCCAACTTTGACTGGTGATCTCTCTCCCAACACTCACCAGTGAGGACAAAACATACTACAATGGTCACAAAACAAAGAATACAGTTTTGAAATAAATCCCTTCAGCTGGCTTTCCTGAGTCAGCAGTTCCTTGACCAAAGACTTGATCAGAGAGAGATGTTATCCTAGTTAAAGTAAAATGTCTGCAAAGAACTGGTATTTTTGCAAGTTAAATCATCTTCTATCTATTGCAAATATCTGCTACACTGTAAAACGTGGCTCGTGAGATCTACCTACCTTTTGGTGACAAGCAATTGAACTAGTTTTATTCAACTTAAAAAACTACACTGATTGAAAGAATCATTCATCCAAAGTATTTATTTAGGCTGAATAAAACTAGTTAATTTACTTGTTACCATATGAAGTAATTTTTAGGTAGATCTGATGAGCCACTTTTTACAATGTAGTTCTCATTTTGACATTGCTGTAAGTACAAGATTATTACACTTATTTTTTTGCCATTTTTACTTGTTTTAAGTAATTTTATTAAGTAAAATTATCTCTGTATATTGGCTGATTGTAGTGCTTTTGTCTTAAAACAACCTATTGATCTGCCAATATAGTGAAATGCTTTAAAAAGTAATTGATCTCTAGAAATAATTCAAATATATAAAAGTGATAATTTCACTTGCCAAGATATATATTGCAAGGTAATATGTAAACAGTCAAAGAAGTGCTGTTTTGGGATAGCAGTCCCCTCCTGGAACTGCTGAAATGACAGTGTTTTCACCCCATCAAACAAGTTTAAAAAAAAGTCACTTATTTTTATATGACTGATGGAATTCACTGTCTTTTACACCCAACATGAAGTTCTGGTTTGTCATAAGACACATCAATGATGAAAAATAGGTTTTCCTGCCAAAATATTTAGTTACTGTCACTGTTGGAACTGTTGTTCATTCAGCTTTTCTTTTGATTCATCTTTTTAACATAATTTGAAAATACCATCTGTTTTTTGCATTGTGTAAAATGAATGGACCAATAGAAAAACTCAAAGGAATTTCTTTTAACTTACACTGAAAGTTCTGAATGTTTTTTTCATTGTGGAGTTTTTCCATCTGCTCTGATCTCCTAGCGCTTCACAGCTCTCATGGCTGTGCAGGTCGGCTTCCTGGCCTCAGATTAAGCCTGATGCAGGACTAAGAATCCCCCTTCTGTGTCTCTCACTGGTTTTTAAATAACCCAGGGTGAGTGGTTATTTCTCCTTGTTACTGATGGTGGCTGGAGACAATTTGCTGCTAATAAAAGAACAGTGACGGGACTGAAGACAAATCGGAGGCATAATTATAGGCGAGCTGGGATTAATCTCATCAGTGCTGTGACTAAGAGAGAGGGCGAGCTGATGCCCTATAAATCCGCAGTCCCGCTTCTGCTCCTGCTTCATTTGCCTGTCTTTAATTAATGGGCTCCAGGCGTCATGGTGTTTGATTTTAATGGCAAGGTCAGTCGGGCACTGGACAAGCCACAGACACAAGGTCTCTGATGAACCTGAACATGCTGAATGGGCAGTGCTGTGCTGTCCTCTGGCTATTTTGGCTTTCTTCAGTAGCGTTTCATGATTCAGTAACACCTGCCTGAAAAGCCATGGTTTACTGTATTGCTTTTGCTTAAATTCGGATGAACTGACTTTAAAGGGCCCTTATTATAGAAAAACAAATTTCCCTCACTTTTTTAAAATAAGTAAATGGAAGCACTATTAAAGTTTAAAATGTACCATTCATTATCCTGTCCATGCATTCAGTGTGTATATGGAAACTAAGCAGCACAAAAATGGATTTTCAATTAATTGTTTTTGTGACCTGATGAAAAAGCACTTTTTTACAACTCTCCACCTTCAGCTTACAGCTGTTTAGCCCTACCCATTCATACTAGATTCAAGATTCAAGATTTTTATTGTCATATGCAGAAACAGGCAGTTACACTGTACAATGAAATTCTTACTTTGTTGTTCCTCCATTCACCAAATATAATCTTAATATAAAAAATAGAAAAAAATAGAAAATATAAGAATAACACTAAAAACTATAGTAAAAAAAAAAAAAACAGTTTTATGTGCACAGTTGAAAGAAAAATTTAAGTTACATGTATGTAAAGTTACATACATATTAAAGTTATAAGTAGCATTTCTTCTTTGAGTGCTTGCTGAATGAGGCTGAACACTGGGCAGGCAGTCAGAACAGAGTTAAAAACAAACAAACAAACAAAAAACAAAAAAAACAGCCTGTGTAATTTTAAGGAATAAACAGGTTGGAAAATAACTATGTAAAAATGAATTATGACCATTTTTGGTATATAAAATAACACTAATGTAATAAGTGGACCTCAGGGGTAAAAATACAATACAAAAAAAATCTAGGCTATGGGTCCTTTAAATACTTTAATTCATCTGAAAAACACAAATGATCAAAGTGATTAAATCTTAAGGACAGCCATGTCTGTATTGCACATGTTTTTAGCAGCACATTAAAAGTTTACATTTTAGGCTTTTCACTTTCATAACTGCAATGTGTCCAGCTGTGTTTTGTTGTAGGTTTAAAATAAAAATCAGGAAAAATGTATGTACACTGTATGGCTTCCTATACTAAGGTTTGGGGTTTTGCTCACAGGTGTACAAAATCGAGCACATAGCCATGCGGTTTTCATAGACAAACCCTGGCAGTCAATGGGTCATAATGAACAGCCCAGTAAGTTTAACATGGCTCTGTCATAGAATGCCACCTTTGCCACAAGTCAGTTTGTGAAATTTCTACCCTGCTTGATCTGCCCCGGTCAACTGTAAGTGCCATTATTGTGAAATGGAAGCGTCAGTTCAGCCGTGAAGTGGTGGATCATGCAAACTCACAGAGCAGGGATGCTGAGTACTAATGCATGCAGCACATAAACATTACCTATTCTCTGTTGAATCACTCACTATAGGGTTGCAAACTGCCTCTGGAAGCAACATCAGCACAAAAACTGTGCATTGGGAGCTTCATGAAATGTTTTTTTTTTATGTCAGAGCTGCTGCACACAAGCCTAAGATCACTATGCGCAATGCCCAGCGTCCGATGGAATGGTGTAAAGCACCGCCACTGGACTGTGGAGCAGTGGAAATGTGTTCTCTGGAGTGATCAATCATGCTTCACTATCTGGGAGTCTGATGGATGAATGTGGGTTAGGTGGATGCCAAGAGATTACCTTCCTACTGGAACGCACAGTGCCTACAGTGAAGTTCAATGGAGGAGGAATAATGGTCCGGGGTTGTTTTTTACGGTGAGGCCACTTAGTTCCAGTGAAGGGAAATCTCAATGCTAAAAAGACATTTCAGACAATTATATCCTTCCAGCTTTGTGGCGACAGTTTGGGGAAGAGCCTTTCCTGTTCCAGCATGACTGAGCCCCAGTGCACAAAGCAGCTCCATAAAAACATGGTTTGATGAATTCGGTGTGGAGGAACTCCAGTGGCCTGCAACGAGCCCTGACCTCAACCCCACTGAATACCTTTTGGGATAAATTGGAATATTGAGCCAGGCCCTCTCGTCCAACATCAGTACCTGACCTCACAAAGGCTCTTTTGACAGAATGGAAACAAATTCCCTTATGCACACTTCTCAGAAGAGTGGAGACTACTATAACCTGGTGGGGTGGGGGGTGGGGAGGGGTGCTTTAGGGGGTGTGGGTGGGATAAAAGATCCAGCAAGCTCAAATAGGAGGATGGTCAGGTGTCCACAAACTTATATACTGTAACTGTTATGTCTTATGTTTTCATATTAAAGAAAAAAGGGTTAGTCATGGACAATGCTTAACCATAACCATTGTCCATGACTGATGTGCTCATTGTCCAAAACATCCTCCTGTTTTGAGCACTGCTGATGGCAGCATAGATTTTTAAATAAAGATTGATTTTTGCCATGTGCTGCAAGGTGGCCGCCAGCTAAACAAATCTTTTTATATTTTTTTCCAGTTAAGGTTAGATGTTCTCTAGTCAGACTGTACAACACAACAACACAACTTCATAAATTGTCATGAGTCACGTGAGCAATTTTCCATGTTTAGATTTCAATCAAGATGATGATCATTAAGTTAAAGCACGTACAGTGAATTACATTTCACTTAGTTATTGTGTTTTTTTTTTTTTCATTTTTTGGCATAGCATGCTAAGGTCACTGCTCTGCAGAACCTCTCATTTACTGCTACAATTAGAAGCTTGTTCTGGGACAGAGAACAGGCCGGACGGAAGAGGAATTCCATCAGTTTTTAAATAAAAGTTCTGCATTAATATGTAAAAGACAGTCAGAGAATTCAGAATTCAGTGCTGGTGACAGGAACCAGAAGTCTGAAGTGTTGACTGCGTCTAAAAGCTACCTCACAGAAAATGATTACGCAAAATGGTTTTATATATATATATATGTAGTAAACTAATGTAAAGTCTTTTTATTTTGAGCATTTTGAGCTTTAGCAGCCAGTACACAGCATATGTTGCAATATGGCTTCACTGAGTTCTGTCCAGGGCCCTGAAATGGTCTTTTAATCCGTTGTACTCAAACTCTGAGGTTAGATGAGGTGAGACTGCAGATGTTCAGAACTGCTGATGTTTTCTTTTTGAGATGAACAGAGGATGCGGGTGCCTTCCGCATCCCCTTCAGCGTTACACTTCATCCATAATTTTGACTAGTCATATCTACCCTTGCCTTGGGATTGTCACGAGGAGGGGAGAGTTTTATTTATTCATTTATTTATACATTCATTCACAATATTTATTGCAAGCTCTTCTGGGTTCTCTGTAACACTTGGCACTCTGTAACACTGTGTTTGTTAGTGTCTATTGAAAAAAGCACTATAATTCATTGAATAAACGTGTCTATGCTCTGCAAAATACATTCAATTGTTGCTCTATTGCTGAGGTTGGACAAGCTTTACAGAATGCTGTCAAAAGTCTTATTTAACCTCAAAGCTCAATTTTGATCAAAATATGACAAATTTAGAGTGAATTATTTAAATCATTTTGACTTTGTGTGCATGTGAATGGTCACATTGTCGCAGTATTCACATGAGCTGCAGTATTCAAGGGTTTAATAATAAGCTGAACATCTGATTGAGAAGCTAAGCAGGAAATTTCACCACCATCAGTGGTTTTCACATTCTTGGCTAGCTAAGTTATAGTAGTAGCATCCACTAATAATAACAGTGGCATTGCTGAAGTCTTAGAGAATTGCTACCATATGGGAGAAATGAGTTGATGTATGATTTAGCTATTTATCAGTGTTGGAAATTATATATATATATGTATATATATATATATATATATTGATTCTGGTAACATATTTAGTGCAACATCTCTGTTGATAGTACAATTGTAGCACTTTGGCTTATAGGACTCCTACATGGTTATATGCTAAAATATAACTATATAATTTGCATTAAAGATGAGAACGTTTTTAATATTGAATAAGCATGCATCCGCATATTCCTGGTTTAACATATACTAATATTAATATTCAGCATGAAACACCAACCCTATAATATGTGAGGTTGTTTAAGCAGAGTGTCCCCCACCAAAACTGTCAATGTTGAAGCTTACACCACTGGTATCATACAAAGTCATAGGAAAACATATAAAGTTAGAAGATGATTCAATCACAGACATTTACAGGTATATAGATGCACATACAAAAACTACACCATATCCACCTCAACATTTAACATGAATAATGCTCTTTAAATGTACTTACTTGAATGAAAATTGAATTGAACCTGCATTGAAATTCAATGAAATTAAAACTGAATTAAACTGAACTCAACAATACAAAGTTCACAACATACTTTGAACTGCAAACCTCTCAAAATCAATTCCCTGGATACCTGCTACTCTGTCTGTAAGGAGAATTAAGTCCTTGACTTGGTTCCCACTGTAGTCATTTTAAATGACTTCCCCCAACTCAATGAGTTTTAATAGAGGGCAGAGCAAAATTTATGCCAACCCAAGCAAAACAGAAAGAAAGCAAGGAGATAAAGGGTGAAATCCATGAAAATGGACTCATTTCTCTCCCACTGGCCAACTTTAGCCCTTTTGTACTCTGAAGACTGCCACCTTATTGTGCTCTCCTCATGCGACCTTATTCACAGCAGTACTGGGTCAACCAGTCAGTGCAATTGCATATTATCTTTTAAGCGGCAGAAAACACATTAATGCAGTGTCTGCCACGAAAACACCTCAAAATTCTGCAGTGCCAGCAAGGTCATTCAAACCTTTTCATGCTACTGATGTTGCTGTTCGATGCTGTATTATTGACAATAAATTAGCAGAAAGGAATAATTGACTGCAGTCGTATTCTGCTCACACGTTTATATTTGTTATGGATTGACTTACATAGACTAATTTTCCCATTGCTTAGCTAGACCAGGCAGCTTTGTCCCAGACAGCATTGTGGTGAGGGGGCCATTTCTGGCAAACATATAGCATTGCTGGCCCTTTGTTGTCACTGGCAAACAGCATGTGAGCCAGAAGGGGCCTACATCAAAACATGCTTATTTGGGCCACATGTCCTAAAACAGATCTGGGCCACTTCTGGCAGAGATACGGAAGTAACAGTTTAATTAACATTTGGTTTAAAATGATTTGTAGCTGACTTAAATTTTTGTGTTCATTTAACATTGATTTGTAAGTTGATGTTCCAGCACCTGGATTTGGATAGTCATCGCCGTCGTTTCAAGATGGAATGTGAGCTGGATGAAAGTAGAGAACTGGAACATCACTTGTTTGCCATTTGTGAGAGCTGCAGTGTAGCGTAGCTCCAGCTACCAGTCCAGGCAGATTCGTAGTTGCACAAATGGCCGGCCAGGGAAGCCTCAAAGCCCAGAAGTATTCTTTAGCTGTGGGGGAAGGTCCTGATCAGCCTGGTAGGCCTCACAGCCATAATGCGCCATAGTACTTACACTTCAACACACAAGTAATGATGTTGGTGTTTGCTGAAGGAAATTACAATGCCTTGGAGTCCTCATTTACCATTCAAAAGATGCTTTGGATGTGTGTTTACATCCTATTACCGCCCTTCTCATTCGCTGAGTACGGTTTAATGGGTTATTACCCTTGTAAAATGTACACATTTGACACTGGGATCATGGTACTTGGGTATACATTAGTAACGAGATTTGGTTTTCGTTTTTTTCTAATTAGGGCTCATTAAGATCAACAATGTGTTTACTGTTTTTGTTGAAGTAAAGTTCTCTTTGAGGATTGGAACACCTGAGGGAGTTTCTATAATCAGTCAGGCTCCACTCACTAGTTAATTAACCATAACAATTATCTTATTATCAAGAGAAATGGCAAAACATTTCACTCAGATGCAAAAGAATAAAAACAGTGTTACTGAGGGAAGCAGTCCGAAGGACAAAGAAAAAACCTATATGGTAAAACTCAAATATTACTAATCATGTGACTTCAGAAAACATCTCCTGTTGCCTGACTTCAAAATGACTGCATATATTCTCTCCCACTTTGATGTTTCATGAGATAATTATAGGACAGGGGAGATCACTGTTTGACTTGGCTGAGATTAATTAGCTTGTTCTGATGGGAAAGCACTGTTTTGTTTACATTGTATCTTCAATACAGTCATTAGCGTTTGCACCCTTGTTATGGGACCAATACTACACTAATGAACGCTTTACCTTCTAATCAACCTGAACGCTCACAGATACACATCGCCCTCCAGTCCCCAGTAGTCTCAACAGAGTGATGTGTGAACAGTGGCAAAACAATAAACATGCTGAAATTAAAATTGTGCCTTTAGATCTGTAAGTTCACTAACTAAATATTTGTTCAGAAGTGATAGGAAATATTAAAAAAAGAGTACAAGTTTGTGAATTTGGTGTTTTATAATATAAAAACATAAAATCCCATCAGAGTACACTCTTAAAATGGTTCTTCAAGGGTTCTTTATATTGTTCTATATAGAACCTCAAACACTCAAAGAACCATTTGAACCACTTTTAAAGTAAAAGGGTTCCACTAATGCTATGAGTCAGAGAACCCCTTTTCGATATGGCAGCATCAGCATAGAGTAAGACACAGATGAGGCCATGGTTCCACCACACAAAGGGCTTTTTATTCTCTGGGGCAGAAAAACAAATAGAAAGCACTGAACTTGCAAAGGAGGTCACCACTAGCCACAGGCTTCACCCTCACAGTGACCAACCCCTGCACAAAACATCCACACCTCCAGACACAGTAAACCACAAATAACACACATTAACACTACCACCTCCATGACTGCTGACAAATGAAAAGTGTGGAGAGCAGGTTTAAGGCTCTGGCCAAACCTGTACAGGTTTAAGGTGCTGTACAAACCACATCATCTACTCACTAAAGACCAAAGAGTTCATTGTCTGTTTCAAAGAACATTTAATATTCATTCTGTTCATCCACTTCACAAAAAATAAACTGATACTGGCAAAAAAGATGGGAATTTATATCATTTTGAATAGATGCAACTATTGAAAACACATTGTGACTGTTTATAATCCATAATTTCTTTGTTTATTTATTTATTTTGTCATTGGGTATTTGCATTAAGTTATTTATAATTATTACTGTGTGATGTCATTATGTGTAGTTATTATTTTGTTTATTATGTTACTTGATAAAAACAGTAATATGCAGAAAATGAAGAATCATGGGCTGATTGGGTTTTTGTTCCCTTTAACTGTGTACTGGTCTATGCATCATCATAAATTGATTCAGTGTTAAAGGGACACTCTAGCCTGAACCTAGCATTTAATATGTTATTAGTCATAATATTCTGTAGCACAGCACTGCATCCTTCTGCCTCATTTAACAGGAACAGAAAGCGTTCTGCGTTCTCCACTTCATGAAAATCATGCGATTTTCGTGGGCAGGTTCGCTCCAGCAGCTCAGAGCGTTCGTCGCTGGTTCCACAACACTCGATGATCTCCGACATTGCACTGAAAGACCGATGGACATTACATACCCTTCTGCTTGCATTTCTATTAGTTGTTGTGTTATTACTAGTACTGTGTATTTAATGGGCTCCGTGCTGTTTTCAACAAATCTTTACTAGTTATGCATGAAAATATCTTATTTGTTGACAGCATTCCAAGTAAACAGAAACATGAAAGTACATAAAGTGCTTTTTAACATGCTATTTCAAAAGACCTTGGGCCTCGTAAACCAACTGCTTTGAAGAAGAAATTTTGGTAACACCTTCTATGAATGTCACATTTTTAATCATCTATAAACCCATTCCTAACATGTTGTATTGCATTCATAAGGCATTATAAACATGGTTATAAATATTTATAAAAATTAATTACACTGAATTACACTTTATAGCCACATTTATTATACATTATGAATTATTAACATAATACATTATAAGTAGTGTTAATGACATTATATTGTCAGTGCCAAAGAAATCACAAAGTTTATTTACATCCTGTGATTTTCCAGTGTTTTGTTTCTCAGTGCTGGTGCTGTTAGAGCTGCATCTTCAGGGCTTCAGTCCTGAATATTCAGATGCTCCAAACAGCCTAGAATTACTGCTACAGTGAGCTTTTCTTACCTGGTGCTCTCACTTTAAATGCTACATTACATCACAGCAAACCAAATATTCATCAGCCCCTCCCCTGAACCCCCTCTGACATCACACTGAGTGTGAAGTCACTGTGGAGTGAAGGCCTGGAGAGGGAGTGGCGAGATAGTGGAGTCCTGTCATTGTAATTTGTTCCCATACTGGTTCTAACTCCAAGCACTCGAACCCTTCACTACACTACACTACAGTACAGTACAGTAATGCTAATTTCTGCTAGCATCCTATTGGATATGCAGTGTTAAGTTAGCGGTGCTAACGGTGGTGTACATTAACTTTCCCACATTGGGTAAAACACTGATTGCAGCACTAGTTTAAACTCTGACATCGCCTGTAATGTGCTTTATTCTGTATGTTTTAGTGTTTCAGTAAATCCTTCTAAATACTTCAACTTGAAGCCTCAGTCTGAACACTGGAGGAGGCTTTAGTACAGTACGCTTCACTTTACTTAGAGCGGACAAATACAACCTACAAGCTCTTATAATTTGTTATGAACACTACTTATAATGCATTATGTTAACAATTCATAATGCATAATAAACAAGGCTATAACATGTAATGCATTTTAATAAATATCTATAGCCATGTTTATGATGCCTTATGAATGCATTGTAATGTAGTATGAAACTTCATAGGTTCTTATAGACGTAACATTTACTGAAAGAGTTACAATTTTTTTTTCTTAAACTCACACAGTTTTCATTAAGATTCTGTCATTCACCATTTTTTTCTTATCTGGGATTTGTTCTTAAGTAAGAACAGAATCTACACACACTCAAGAGAACAAAGGTGAGAACAGTTTTGTGCTTTAAGAACACGAAGACTTTTTCTTAGGACCTTTCTTAACAACACACTTGAGAAAAAAGATATTGGTGAATGAGGCCCATTGAGAGTACGGACCACAGTAATCATGGGATTTAATACATAATATACATTTTATTGGTCTATTCATTATGAAATTTTAAGACAATGCAAAGTGCAGCTGCAATTTTAACATTACATACGTAAGTAAGTAAGTAAGTAAGTAAGTAAATAAATAAATAAATAAATAAAGTGGACAAAGATAAATGAAGATTTTGTCCTGACAGGGATGATATATTAGTAAGAATGTGTTTTGTGCGTGCACAAACACTTTTGCTATTGGCTTTATTCTGTTTATGTTCTGGATATGGCTGTACGTGCTCAGCATTACAGTATTCTACCTCTAATTAGAGGTAGCTGTCCACCACCAGCTTAGGCCGTGAAAGATTAGAACTGAAATTGAGTGTCTCATAACTTTGAGTGGGGATAGCTTGTCTACATGTTTCAATTTGAAGAGGGCAAAATCAGCTATTGAATTCTTTTTAGACAGTTCTTAAGCATTTAAGCTCTGAGGATAACAGTGTGTTCACTAATGTAACTGTATTTCTCCTTTGTGTGAAATAATTTCATGCACCAGATGACTAGTTGGAGAAATTTGGTCTAGACATGCACCATAAAACACTTCCACCATCTCTGATGCAGCTGGAAAAGTGAGTGTTATTCAGGTTCTTGCTGGATGTTTTACTCAGTTAATAGATTATTTAAGTCATTCATTTACACTCAAGATTAACGCCAGACTTTAGTCTTTCACAGAAGCCTGAAAGTAACCTTTGACCTTCCCAGTGAGTCCCTTGATGCTCTGTTCAATGCTCAGCTTTTATTGAATGAAACTCCAGAACCGAATGGAATTAAGGAGCTTCTAGTCACTCCTGAACATGAACATCAGAAGGAAGAGCTGGATGAAGGAAACATCTTGTGTGAACCAGCGGATCATCAATTACATCACAGACACCATCGTTATCACTTTTGTTGATTGTGCTCTGTCATGCTTTAATGCATTCAGTGATTCTCCAGACGCTGAGTGTTTGGAGGAAAGATCACAAGGGTTGCCAGAGGTGCAAGCGGACTCAGATCAGTTCTCAAGAACTGATGAGTCCGAAAGTATGAGAGCGTTGCTTCAAGGAAACTGAGTGGCCCGGTCCATCCTCAGTGAACTCGAAGTGACCTGAGAATATGATGGATCTCCTGATGATGAGTGCACAGAGATCGTTACCAGCTACTTATCCTACAGGCACAACCTCGTGAAAAGACTTGGCACGTACCTGATGAAATGTGCTGAATCGAATGATTTGTCAAGCTCCATCGCGGCTGTTCAGGAAAAAAAGCCCTGAACTGATTCTCTATTTCCTCTTAATTCGATGCTTAGTTTCTTAAGTTGTATTATTGACTTAATGAAATTGTGGTGTGACTTCTAGGTGACTAAAGTGTCTGAGGACTTGGTGGAGAACGCTGAAGACTTGGAGGTTCCAGTCTGCCCTGATGAGTCTTTCAGTTCCTCTTGACATTACATAATGTTCATAGTCCAAATTCTACCAGTGCTTTGAACTGATATCCAGCTTGTTCTCTCTCTATCTGTAGGTACTAAGGATGCTACTACGTCCACAACAAAGAAGCGGCGCCTCCGTTCTTGCATCTCCAGCTTTCTGAGAATAGTCTTCTGCTTTGGTTGCTTCCCATCTTGGCATGTGGAACAATTCTGAGTTTATGTTGTTGTCCCAGAGTCTCCTTCCCACGTTCAGAATTCCAGTAGCAAACCGTGACTCTTAATCTTCAGCCCCCTTCGCATCACAACAGCGTGCACACAGCCAAGCAGCCATGAGAGTCAGACACATCAGCGTCAGAAAAATGACCGGTTATTTCACATAATGGCCATTTTCCCAAATAAACCTTAACATTACACAAACAGTGTCAGCAGCGGCCAGAATAATATCAACAATTGCTTCTCAAACGTTCTGATGGCGACGGCCTGACCTGGATAAACTTCCTAAATCACAAAATCCATCTCTGGCTTGAGAGCAGAGCTTTTGCTCCTTGGTCAATCCTGTCATCCAGGCGTATCGTGGTGCAATGGCTGGAGTTGAAATGCCTCTTAAAAGCCTTTTTTGCACCAAATTAAGCTCCGGTGTAGGTCGTCTTTTGCCGATTCACTGTAACTTTTCATTAAAAGTTAATCTAGGAGACGGTGCGGATAATAAATTTGCAGCAATGCCCTCCTGACTAGTGGTGACGTTACTCTCGGCTTCCACCATGAGCAAATAAGCTAGCTAGCTTTTTTAGCTAGCTTTGTGTCCCCAGAGCCTGCGTGTCCCCACAGCGGGCGGAACTAGTCAAAGTTAGCGATAACAAAGACCACCCATTTAGAGGGACGATATGATTGGTCCATATTACTGTCATTGAATAACTATTGCTTGGCCCTCCGCAAATTTATAGCTGGACCACTAATCACCAGCATTATTCCCAGCAACAGCAGATACAGCAAAATTCCGATAACACAAAGGGGCTTCTCTAATTTAACCCTTCACATTCCAGTACAAACTGAATAGGCAGGTTTGAATGATTTATTTGCTTAGATTTGTTTTGTTTATATGATCAGATAAAACTAGAACTGCTCAATTTTAAAATATTATGTTTAGAATATCTTAGGCCCTCTCTGTGGCATAGAGGGCCCTTTCGGTTTCCCTCTGCAAAATTCCAACATTAAAGAACCATAAACATTATTAAATTTGTGCCCTGTAGCGTTTTTCAATTTGTAGTGGTCTGACAGATGTGGGCTCTATTGGATTTCACAGATTGCAAAAAAAACTCTAACTGTATCTGAAACTGTCAGTCTGGGCAACTGTTAACTCAATATGACATGAGTAATAAATGTGATTATGTAATAAAAATCGACAAATGCCCAATATAAATACAGACTCCCGTTAACGGTTAAATACTGCAGTCTAAAGATTTTGTATTCCGTAAGCCTAAAAATGTGCTAAAAAATTTGGTTTAAACCAGTTCTTCAGCAGTTTAAGTGATTCAATTTGCTATAAGATAGTAATTTTACTTTGTTTCTAAAACAGCAGTTTGGCTCACTAGTAGATCTATCTAACTCTGACTTGTTAGTGTTTTTCAAAGCAAGTCTGACTCCTTGACATATCTGTAAAGCTCAATTTGGTAGGTTACAGCTTTCAAGGTGAATGTTATTGGTGTTTTTTAGTAAGGGCACCTTTATTCAGGTAAAAAGATCACTGGGGTGTTTTTACCCACCTCCTATCACAAGTGCTTCCTCTGTAAGTCCACCAGCATTGTGCTCTTCAGCGTCAAAGGCTCTTTTCACAAGAAACAGTAATATGTAAATGCTGAGTAAAACAAATTCCACCATTTCCTTACAGATGAGTATTAACCTCAGAAATACTAGTGGTCATATTACTTCTGCCCACCATGGAAGGGTATGTCACTTGATCTTTATCACAGTTGGAAAAATTCAATTTGAGGATGTGTCCAGAATTGTAGGAGAACATCAAACACACAATAATGTGGGAGTCCAAGCCGAATAACGGATATATATCTACAGTCTTTATGAAATATTTCCTTCACAGCTATCAGAGTATGATAAGATCAAAGTGATAAACATGAACATGTTGGACATGTGAAAATAATTATAACCAAAATCATACATTAGCCATGTTAGCTGGACATGTTAAAACATGTTTCTGCTTACAAGAAACTAGAAAAAAAAGTAAACACACACACTAACAGACAGTGCTGCATCATCATGGTTTGTAGTGCCACTGTAGATGTTTTTCACACCCAGCTTTTGAGGGAGAACATAAGAAATGTCCAATTGAAAGCGGCTGGGAACAACACCAACTTTAAACTGACGACACAAAGTTTTTCCCCTTCTTTCCCAAAAATTATTCTTTCATTTTCCTCTATTTATCATCAGCTGAAAGCCAACAAAAGTGAGGTAAGGTGGCTTTTGCTTTAAGCTTGAAAACTTGGTTGTTTAAGCCCCATTCGGCCATCGTTGTTGTGGCCGTTGTTTTAGCAGAAGCAGCATAACCCTGCAATGAGAGCTGCCAGCAGAAAAAAACAGAAATGTGAAAAGGTCCTAAATCTGCCAACAGCACAAGTTGATGACCGGCATCTCACAATGACCTATAAATGAATGTGTATCCAACGTCATTGTGGCTAACATTAGGAGATGCTGACATTAATCGATAGTTTAAAACCGCTGTCAACATTATTTCAAATGTTTTTATTTTTGTTTTAACAGTGAAGATGTGTCACTGATAGTAAGATGTGTTGAAATACTTTCAAATTAATGCAATTTAATGCTAGATAAATGCTCCAAAAATTCCAAGCTACTACCTTCTCAGAACTGTGTGGGCAAATCAGAACACAAAATGATTGACCATGGCGTCTCCCTGGCAACATCCTCCTGCTTCACCAAACAGCGCTGTTGAGCTCTACACATTTGAGACTCCCCACAGAAAAATAGACCACTTTGATCTTCTTCAGTGGTTTCTGTGGTTAAAAAAGGGAAAAATGGAGAACAAGATGTCTAACGGTCATTTTGGAGATTTAATTATTTTTGTATTTATTGTTCAAAAGCTATTTCGCTTTTATCTTATGACAGGTAGATCACGGACATATCATATCTGATATTTGAATGCTCATCAGCACTAACATTATATCTGTAACCTAGCTAGTTAGCTAACTGTTGGACCGTGCTTCTGAAATAGATGTTACACAAGCTGCTGTTATCAGTCGGCAATGTATTTGCGGATGCTGTGGAGAAAAAAATTATTGTGCTCATTATTGTGCGTCACAAAAGCACAATAAAGCTATTGTAAAGCACAATTGCTATCAATCTCTCATAAATGAAGTTATGGTAGGATCCTGCATCAAGTTGCTGATGCACGTAGGAAGCAGCATCTAACTACAAACAAGTTGTAATAAACCTTCATAACAAGCCCTGTTAACATATTTAGAAAAGCTTAAATAACCTACTTGCTGGGAGCTTTGGCTGGGACTCCAAACAGCATGAGAGCAGTCACTTTATGTGAGGGAGATGAATGTGATTAGCTTATATATACTGTACATATTGCTAACTTTGATGGCTACTTTGGCCGATTTGACATCGCCTGTGCCAAACTTAGCCTGATCCCAACTCAAACCAAACTGAAGCAAATGGCAGGGCCACTGTTTCAATTGAAACACTAATCAGTTGAGCAACATTTGTGACTGAATCTCCTGCCGTCTGTGCACCAACAATGAATCCTCTTTCAAGGTCTCTTAGAAATTTTCCTCGTCATCTTGATGCAAAACGTAGGTCAGCAAGTCCTGCTCAGTGTTTTTATACATGCCATACAGCATAACTCTATTATGCAGTACATGTGTCTGGAAGTATTTATAGTCATTATTTTTCTCCACACATTTAGGTTTTTCCATTAATTTGTCAGCAGTCTGTATATGGAAGAGTCTGGGAATTACTTAGCTAATTTAAATTCACTATAATTACATTAATGACTATGACCTCAAACTCTCCAGCCTCAATAAAGAATTCTGTCACTTAAAAGTTTGGAGAGACTTCTGTATCAGCTGTTTGTTGTAAGCTATTTCACAGTTTACTCCTGTTGTAGGTAAGGATGTAAGGACGAGCCAGGAAAACATGATCTTTGCTTTCTTACTGGACATTAAGAGGTTGTTTTTTCCCCAAACAAATGACTCTACAAACAGCATTGTAATTAGTTACAATGCATAATTAATCTCATATGAGCAAATAATGAACACAGTAATTAGTTTGTTTTTAATCAAGAGAACTTACTATTATTATTTCTGCCATAATATAATCTCTGGAGGGCTGACTGAGGTGTATATTTCCACAGTATGACTCGTAATGAGCATGACTTGTAATTTAGGGCACCACAGCTCCTTGTGATCACCTCCACTCAGATGCTAAAAACTATAAAAAACATTTACTGTCCAGTTTTAAACTAATAGCTTTCAAACAATGTAAGTATGTACACAATGTTTAAAAACAGATATATTCATCTTATTTATGACTCCAAATTCATCACTTGCAGTGTAATTCAGCTGTACACTAATCATAAACAAACTGTACAATGAGAGGCTGTATGTGGTTAATATTATTTTGGAATATTCACAGATTTTTGGAGTGTGTCCCAATAAGATCTGAACACAAGCAAGCTGGGTAGGCAGGAAAGGAGTATGCAGAGCCCCACAACTTCAATTCAGAATGTCTCTCTGATTCACCCTCCAGGATTTTATATCACTGGACTAATCATCTCTTTGACTTATACATTTGCATATGTCATTTTCTTAACTGTAATTTATGTCATAACCCACTTTTACAAACTGTTTTGTGATCTGTATCATTCGTATGGACGTATTCGTATAAGGCGCTGGCCACTTGCACAGAGCATCTCATACTTGTGGCCATTTTCTATATTCCCATTCTGATCATTTTTATGATTGGACTTTTCCGAGTTGGGATTAACCCCGATGTGAGAATAGTGGGTTTGTCACTATCTTCAAGTTGCTGATATTTTATGTATAATTATATCATTATATATTATACTATGTATAAGTAATTTGTTTATTGATTCTTAGCCCTACAGCCCCCTATATTCATCCTGAAGTACAAATATTGTCATGTAGGTAAAAAATAACTGAAGTAGATCAAAAATGAAAGGATACTATCTAATCCTCTATATGTCTATCCAGGCACAGCTCATCTGAAATATACTGATGCACAGAAAAAATATGTATTGTGGTTAACCTTTCTGACTGTTTATGTAAATAATGGACATTGTGTTCCCCAGGCCAATGAAGAAAAGGGCCATCCAGATTGTTACCACTATATAAAGTTCAAGTTAGGGTCTGTCATGGAGGTGTATTAATGCCCATGACATTGATATCTTGGACATCTGTGAAGACAAGTGCACCTCCTTGATCCTACAGTCATTGTCCATTTTATCAGCTCCACTTATATAGGTGCACTTTGTAGTTCTACAGTTACAGACCGTAGTCCATCTGTTTCTCTGCATACTTTTTTTTTTTTTTAGCTCCCTTTCACCCTGTTTTTCATGGTCAGGGGGGCATTTACTGCTTATTTACCAAAGTGAACTTTTATTTTTCTGTTGACTATGTGGTTCCCAGCTCTGCTATTTCTCTGCAGGTTGCTCTGTATGTGAACTTTAGACTGGGCCAGACTAATAACAAGCTAATCTTCTTAAACTTGTGAGGAATAAAGTCTTTACCTTAATTCTTCATTTCTGTCTCACACACATGCACATCATTTCATGCAGCTCCTACTGGTTGTTTTTAGACGGGAGTCATAGCCAGGCCCCCAGCTTTGCCTTCCAACACATGCCACCAAAAGGGAGCTGATTGATAAAAGCTGTCCATTCATTTCCATTAATTTAAGGTTGTCTTCAGTTCAACAATGAAGGCAGATCTGAGCTGTTTTAGCTCACGATGCAGCTGTGCTCTCTTTTGGCTTTTCTGTGACAACACAGAAGATGATG
>JAILXH010100804.1:0-14660 GCA_023558415.1 Piaractus mesopotamicus | reverse complement strand
GTGTGTGTGTGTGTGTGTGTGTGTGTGTGTGTGTGTGTGTGTACTTATCATTTCAGCAGCCATTTGGAGAATGAGACAGTGGTGCACTGATGTGATGGAGAGTGAGCACACGTCAGGTAAGTGTCAGAGTGTGATTAGTGATGCTTAGAGCAGGTCACACCGCAGAGAGAAATTCACCCCCATGAGGCTTCAGTAGACAGACCAAGTCATGGCTCATCTGTGTCAATCTCCATGAGAGGGCTGTGATGGATGGGGATGCTTGCACATACTCTGTATGCACACATGCATGCACACAGTCCGACTCAATCATCAACACTCAGCGGATGTAAATGTGCAACATCTCTCACATACAAATGACCAAAAGTTGTAAGTTTCCACACACTAAGTAATATGCAGCATGCATGAGTGCAGTCCTTTCAGCACTGAGTATGAACGTAATTCTGCTTTTCAAAACCTCTCATTTTTAATGGAAGAGATTCATACAAATGATTTAAACATTTTTAGTTGTCTTCATTTAAATTCTTTCCTCTGCTGCTGATGCCATAAGGCAAATATTTTATTAAACTAAACAAAAAGAGATAGAGTCCAGCACTAAAGGCTAAACAGTTGGATGGTTATGTTGTGTGAAGTAATTAGACTGCTACTCATTTGAAACAGGGGAAAAGCGCCCTCACTGAACAGAATTCAAGGATTCTCCTGGAGCTAGCTGGACATGCTAAGAATCTTAATTTGAGCTGCGGAGTATTACCATCTCTTTGGACTGGGTTAATATTTTTAAATACACTGTATTAAACTGTGAGGAAGAATTGCAGAATTATGTTTGTCTAAATTGGCTAACAGTTCTAAAGCTTACCTGACTAAAGGTTGATTTTTGCATCTGTGAAGATTCACATAAATGCATTTCTATCATGATGCAGAGAAGGGACTTATAGTAAAGTGTGGCTTGCAGAGGCCAAACTGTGAACATTTTAAAATTTCAACTATGCGTCACTCAAATCTGCATTCCAAGCAAACACTTATTGGCTATCTGATGTTGGGGGGGCGGAACGAGATCCAAACAATACTCAACTCAAACCAGAACTAGCACAAAATCAATTGGAGCAGTTCAACTAAATCCCTTTAATCAGAAACAGGTGAGCAGGATTAATGTTGTGTTTACATGTTGGTGTAAAAAAGTCCTGAACATTTTGGCAGAGCCAAAAACGTCAACATTACGCAACCAATGGTGACAAGCAGCCATGTAAACATTACGATGATACGGTAGCCACTGAAAATTGGTGATGAGCAAAGACAAGAGCTTGGGTGGTCACTTTTATTTGTTTTTGCACATAGATGCAAAATGAATTACATCTGTAACATTTTCAGTGGCATTGGTGGTTATACAGAGGTCAGAAATATGGGCGGCCTGGTAACCAAGTAAGAGTGCGCACCCCCTGGGCACCCCCAGGCCTCTCCAAACATACTGACATTGTATATGAGTATGTTAGTAACATCAATATAAACATCTGTGCACAGCACCTAACCCTAACAGAAAAATATCAAAAGAAATATATAATCTCTGCCTTAGTTATGAGAATTCCAGTTCAGAATGGCAGTGTGGTCAGCACTAGCATTAATAATACAAGACAGAAACAAAGAAAAATGAATCCTCTTGGCAGTCTGCCTGTTGGCAATAAAAATGCTTAGAAAATAGGGCGAGAGAGAGGGTGAGAGAGAGGGAGGGAGTGAGAATATGAGTCGTGAAGAGGTGTGATGGAAAAACGTACTGCAGCAAACGACCCAAAAGGATAAGATGGAAAGAAAAAAAAACAGTGTGAGAAACAGCAGCGGACAGTTGAAGGGGAGAGTAGAGGGAAGATAAAGATGGGGCAGGGTAAGGGACAAGCAGTGAGGGGACGTGTGAACACGGCAGAGGGAGCACATTAAGGAGAAGAGCAGCTCGCGTTCGTACACTGAAGCCAGTCACACTTCTAATGAAATGTCAGGGGTGGGGAATTTAGCGCAGAGTGACACGGCTGAAATGTAATCGCAGGTGGATGGGTGAGTGGCTTCTTCCCTGCCAGCCTCTAATGTGATTTGTGGACTAATGGAGTGGCCTCGTTCTCACCGAGGACCTGACGAGGGCGCACGGAGAAGACGTTTGAGAGAAACGCCTTCTGAACGTGTGATTAGTAGCGAGTGGGGAGCTAATGGTGTCTCAGAAGCCAGTAAGAGTGGAGTGGCCTGGAGACAGGAAGGCCTAATTACCGGGGATGGTGGGTAGGAACGAACGAAGAGGGAGAATGAGCACTTCACAGTCCTGGGAGAGAGACCCAGAGAAAGAGAGAGAGAGAGAGAGAGAGAGAAGGAAAGAGAATAAAATTGTCAGCTAATTAACTGACATTACCGTTCTGCCTGGCTTCCTTTTTGCTGGCGAGGGCACAGCGCGCACTTACAACGCCTCCTGTGACATTTCCATAAGCGCGATGAAAGTTAAGATAACGGGTGGAGGAGAAGAAGTTGGGTGGGGTAAGACTGCTCACTCAGATAGAGGAAAAGAGGAAGAAAGGAGACAAATTAGAGGAATTCCTAAAAAAAAGATAAAACTACACTTTGTGCTTAGAAAGGTACTCTTGCTGTGAGGCGGTGATGGAAACCCAATATGAACACATGTAAGCATACAAAAATATTAAAATAAGGACTAAAAGTACTCAGCAGCACTGTTTCTAGGTAGGGATCTGTATCATTAGATCAGAAGACCAAATCACAATGTTTGTTAACATAGAGGCTGGTGGTACTTCTGTGTGGATAAGTCGCCTCCAGTCAGCGATGGAAGCAGCTTACTTTAAGTAGTGGTAAATATGAACAAAACAAACTGAACCAAAACACTGGCAATAATGGTGAAATCTTGTTGGTGTTAGATGCCGAATGTATCCCAGCATTTAATGTGTTAGGTTTAAGTTTTTTTCATTTTCTAGCTATGAAGTTAAACTCAGGTAGAGCTGTCAAACTAAATTCTAAATCCAGCATGGGAAAGTGAACATACACCACTGCTAGCTTCGAGCTAACAATGCAAATTCCATAGAGCTGCTGGCAACCAAACTATCATTAGTGTAACTGTGGCCATAATTTAAACAAAAGATCATTATAAAGTCAAGGTTTCTTCATTAAAGGCCCAGCACAGTATTTTTCATCCTTGCTCAAAATGCAAAGTGCATAAAATGACCTCTACATTTTCATATTTTGTATTCTGCCCCCTAACCACAGTTTAGGAATTACACTTCATTTGGCATGATCTCAGGCATTACAGATAACACTAATTGACTATAGCAAATCATAAGTTGCATATTCATGAACTGTGAAATCAACTGACCCTCCCACACTTCACACAATAGCATCGCTCTACTCGAGTAAGCTTCTCAGTGATACTGTTTATGGTCAGATTTCTGTTTGTTAGAAAGTGTGTTCACTTTCTCTGAAAGAATTCAGAGGCACACGATATCTAAGTATTTTAATATTTAAAGCTGCACTATGTAAGTTTTTTTCATTACAACTGAAATAAGACACAGTGTCGGTGTGCTGCTGAGAGTCACCCTGTAAAACCTGAAATAAAAACTGAAAAGACAGAGGCGTCAAGTTGGATTTCGTGGGAGTTTTTCAGATTGCATCATACGTCTTTATGTATTAATGTCACACAAACACAGACTCAAAAAGAAGGCCTGGCTTGATGTTTAGGTCTCAAATACAAAATCAACATTACACTGATGAAGATATGATGACGACAATAGATAGTTCACTTACATCCTTGGAAGACACATCCTTCACCAAGTTGTAACTGAGTTCTCATTGAATATTCTTTCAATGCACCCGCAATTATCAGAATCATCCGCTCAGGTAAGGGGTCCAAAACACAACTGATGTTACATGGTGCAATTGCACATTCCCACCAGAGACGTCTCCAAATCCCAAAAACTTACATAGTGCAGCTCTAATCACACGATCACCAAAAGTGTTCTGTTTTTCCAATACTTAGGTTAAATACTTCCGAAAATCCTGTTTAAACACTACAGTGTTAACATCATTGGATGTGCATTCAGTGGCAAAGAAATGCTGTTCATGCAAGCCCCTTTGCAGAATGTTAACACAAGCTTAGAAACTAACACACTGTTTCTGTCATAAGAAAACCTTGTAATATCACTTGTAAATGCTAACTGTCCTTTACATTGCGCAAAAATGTCATAATAAATGGACCTATATAAAATATGAAAAGCAAACCTGTTAACTGTTAAGGTTACATTACATACACAAGTTAAGAATGTTTTTAATTAAATGAGATTTTCTTATAGCAGTGACAAAATGCTGGAATATTCATATCACATAAACAGGGAATTAAGTTGTTTATCCCTGCTAGAAAGTTCTCATCTTACCATTTAACCCACCATGTTCATCTTAACCCACCCTGCAATTTAACCCACTATATGTTGTTGTTGAGCTTCTCTTTTTCAGTAAAAACGGGTTGAGTAAACAGCTCTTATACTCAGGCTGCATAATGATGTGGAGTTCTGTAGACTGTTTATGTTGAAGCTAGTGTTTTGCACAGGCAGGCCCTCCAGGACTCTGACTGCTTCCCTCACCCACAGGGAAAACCACACAGGCAAACAAGCCTAGCAAAAGACTTGCTACCAGAGTATAGATTTCTAGCTATTCATCATGGTAATGCTGATAAAAGAACTCTGGCTTGGGAGATGACAGGAGCATAGACAACACGATGGGACTACCTGCCCTTCAGCTGGGCTGCCAAACCATTTCAGGCAGGCCTGAGAGACGGGCATCATGACTGATGGACTTACAGATTGGAGGACGGGTTGAGACGTGAAATTGGTGATTGAACGATGAAAGAGAAGGCTTTAATTAAACTACTACATCTGACTCCTATCAACAGATATTTCAGTTTGTCACAGAGCATGGCTAGCTCTGAGGGGCTACAGAAAATGCAACCAACAACACATCTAGCAGTATAGAAATTCACCACGTGACGACCATCTAACTAATGGAGTCCTGAAAGTTCTTATCATCTGTTCCCATCAGACCTTTCCCCTTTCTCAGTGGTCTTCCAGTAAGAGACATTTAGCTTGTGGGAACTGTGGGTTTAAGAGTTATCTGGTCACAGATCTCCTATTGTGTCAAAGAGGATTTGGTAAATGGAAGGCACTAATGTAGCCTCCTCTATATAAACACAGGGCAGCACGGAAAACAAAATGCTGTACTACATTAGTTCAGTCTTCAGCAAACAATATGGCTTTTCTTCCACCTTCTTGGCATGGATGCTAAGAGTTCCTGCTCAACAACTGCATTAACTCGCTTGAGTTTGTTTCTGCCAGAGAGCTAGAGCAAATGTTGAACATGAAGTACCTCAGTGGCTTTTTCTAATTCCTCTAAACTAATTATACCCTTCAGCTACCCAGGCAAATTAGATTAGACCCAGGGATTAAAAATGAATGGGGAGATCCAGCCAGGTGAAACGGTGAGACAGGGAGCAGTGAGGGAAAGCAATTAGGAGAAACCATAGCCATGCAGCGGTGTGTCCAGAGGGGAGAGCGTGGCCTGGTAGTGGGTTTCAGCCCTAGAGCTGGAGTTACACGCTGACCCCAGCCTAGCACGGCCTCACTGGAGAAGACTCACCCAATTTGTGCCCTCTCATCTCTTCTTCCAGCCAAACAATCAGCCAAGGGCAAGATAGAGTTCCCGAGGTGTTAAGGTCTTTAAGGAGGTCTTCTCGAGCCCCGCGTGTCTTTGGATTGCTGTTTTTCCTTCTGGCCGCCTCCATGACGAAGACAGTGCAGGCCAGAGTCATTCGGTGTGCGTGTGCAGGGGCAATTAGCCAGATGAGTTAGGGCCATCTGACACCAGCGTACATGGATGAACACCAAGTTCACTGAGGCATGTTACATGTATAGAATAGTGGCCAGTACCAAAGCCTGACAAGGTACTACAGTATCAGAGTCTCAAAAGTTTCTGCCGCATCATATCTTGTATATTTCTCTACTGGAGAATGAAGCACTTAATAATTATGTGCAAGAAAAGGCAATTTTCCTCGTAAACTGTAAGTATGGATTTTTTTCAATGGTTGGGTGAAAAATCTAATTTACACAATTTTCCACTTATTCCAGATGTAGTTAATCGGCTAAGACATGTTTAGTGTCCAAATTTTGCTTCTTTAGTTTAGGACTGGAGCTATGAGGCTAACATTGCTAACAAACATTAGAAGTAGTCACCCAAATCTTTTCTATAAATACATACCTAAACTTCTCACAACCCATTTAAACTGCATCCAGGTCTTCATTTAAGGGGAAATATACTGTTTTCCTTTTCTTCAAAATTTCTGCATATTTCAATGATTGAGTAAACAGTGTACCTCAAAACAGTTTAAAAGAAAGAGAAAGTAAATTAGCAACTTGGATTTCCTCACAGTTGTGGTGATAGCAACCAGGGGTCACAATGTCTATAAGACAAACAGCCATTTTATTTACTATTCAAAACCACCAGTGAACCTACACACATCAAATTTTTTAATATATTTTTTAAAATTGGTAATGGTAAAATAGAAAAAAATATTTCTCTTTGAAGACTGTTTTGACGGTGCTTCATGCTGTTTATCAGAGAGTCATTGCTCTCCAGTTTCAGTTTCAATTTCCCAAAAGCTTTAGCAGAGTACGCTAATGTTATTCCTCCTAATAAACAGGCATACATCCAGCTCCATCTCTTCATTATACACCATCACTGTAATATCTCTTCTGATGAATTTCCATCTTCATTAACACACAAACATATTAAGAAGGGATGGTAGAGATCATGTCTGCAGTGTCTGGGGTTTTTTGTCATTGTAGATAAATGTGAACTTTACTGCCTGTCACTGCATAAAACAATACAAACAGAAGTTAAGAGAGCTCTGGGGTTGTCTTAAAGTTAGGACAGTATTTAGGAAATTTTGTGTAGCTAGGACGTTTCTGTAATCTGGAGTTAGGATAAGATTATGAATTTAAGAACTGTGGTTCTGTAATAGCTTCTGCCTAAATTCAGCCCTAACTGAAGTTGTCATGGTGACTAAACAGATAATTAGAGTTAAGAAGTTTCTGTAATACAACCCCTGGTACCTATTTAATTATTCAGAAATTTTGCAAGATCATTAGAATCCCCCCTTTAAGGTCACATATACATGTACCTGTATGTGACGGGCAGTTGAATTTTGGCACAACACCTGTTGTCTAAAGTATTTGCCTGCAGCATTCCACTGTACGGTGAAGTTTAGCTCATTTTAAAAGTTCACAGTATGTCATGATGTAAACTTTAAAATTACACTGAAAGCCTAAGAGACCTACATGAAGACCTGGACGCTGTTTGAGAAGGTTCAGAGAATTTGTGAGGAAGGATTTTCAGTAAAGATTTGGGTGACTATTGACTTCTAGTGTTTGTTCGCAATTTTACCCTCATAGCTCCAGTGCTTAAACTGGACAACAAACATGTCTTGGTTGATTGATCACACCTGAAGTAAGTGGAAAATTGTGTATATTTGATTTTTTGCCAGATAATTCCTTTAAACTCTGTGTAAAGTAAACCTAGCTAAAATGTACAAGGTTAAAAAATACTAATAATAATAACACATCTGAAATCGAAGACGGGTTATGTGATGATGTGGCCTAACTTGCAGAAAGATAAATAAATCTAAGACAAATACATTTAAGCAACGATACACACACACACACACACACAGCTTGGCAACATACCAGTGCACTGAAGGCATGGTGCACAGATGCCATACACTAGGCACAGCGGTCATGAACTCAGTGTAAACCTGGTGGCCTGCTTAGGGCAATTACTTCCACAAAGCACTCACTGATGCATCCCACACCACACACTCATCCTCTATAAACACACCCAGTGTGCTCACTCAGCTGCTAATGTGGTGCTAAAGATAATGTACATGAACCATATCGGACCACTAAGAGCACCATGCCCGAACCTGCCATACGATCTGCACCACATCCTTCCCTACGGAGAAAGTAACTGGTAATAAACTGAAAAAGCATTATTACACATCAGCTCATCAAGAGCCTGGCAGGTCACATTACGAAAACAATTCAAGCATGCAATGCATTTTTTAGTTAAGAATTTTCAAAATTTGCCCATATCAGGTTCTAAGTGGCCTCTTAAAAATGTATTTTTTCATTTAAATACACAACATGACTGCTAGGTAATTAGGCCCAAAATGAAAACACTAACCAAAAGTTTGTCCTACTATTTAATTCATATATATAAAGTTAGCACAAGATGTTTCATGAAGTAAATCACACTGTACTGACGTAAGCACCAACATCTGCTCCATTTATACCACTGTTATCAAGCACCATTCCCAGGAAGTGGAACTTACAATGCAGCTTACAACTTATGACTTACAAGGAACTTACAGGAGCCATATACGGAAAACTTTTGATTACTGGCATAATCTGTTCATTAAAAACTCAAGCACTGCTTTAAAAAGCATGAAAGCATAGTATTTAATGCTCATGCCCCTATGAAGGTATCATTCAAATAAAGTGTCACCAACATTCTGATACACCTAAGCTTTTAAATTATGTCAATAAAAATAAAGACTTCTAGTCCTCAGTAAACTGTAAGACTACATGTAAGGCCATTTAAGGCCAATTAAGGTCTAAATTAGAGGCTTTTAAATGTGTAAACACATTAAAAGAGCACTCAGTACCAAATCTTATGATATATAATAGCATAATCCCATCAGGAGCTGCACACAACAGGCTAACACATTCACATTTTCCTCCAGATGGCAAATAGCAAACACATTGAATTCTGTGCTTATAATTTGAGGCATTTCCCAAGACAGTGAGTTGGACAGCTAGCTCATCAGGTGTTTGGAAAGGAGCAGAATCATTTCCACTGAAGCCAAGCATGTGTCACTAGGGATTAGCTACCTAATAAGGATGCCCTGTCTCTATGATAAACTCTGAAACCTTGTAATAAGCCAAATAAAAGAAAATATACCAGAATGAAAGAGTACAGCAGGAAGCACTGGGAGCTGCTATTATGAAAGAGGTACTGACCACACTCTAACAAGCTCCATATATTAGTGAGGAGAAAGGCCTGCTGAATAATTAAAGAAGCTGAACAGATGCGGGGTTGGCACCTGTTTGATCGGTGGGCCACAGAAGCCAAAGGCCTCTGTATGGAAACTGGCAGCGGAAAACTTGGCAGGGTAAAACATGAATAATTTAACCAAACAGCACCTTATAGACCTTCACCTAAATCATTAACTACTACATACCTCAATTTCTTATACATGTAGGAAAGACTAGGTCTGTTACTTCAATATACACAAGTCACAGCTATCGTGAGTGATCACAAAAGCGCTATTCCTGTAGCTCACTGAAACATTAAATATGATGAAAAGTTATTATGTGTATGGTATCTCTATGTTGTTATGTGTTTGTCATTTAATGACATTAAAACAAACAAAAAAGTGTAGATTCAAAGCTGCAGATACAGAATGGCAATGAAACGTAAACCTAATTCTTTATATTGCTTATAATGCTTACCATGTAACAACTCTGTTACTATATTTAAAGAACATAACAAAATGGCAATAATAACTCTAGACTTTTACAGGCCAACACAGGCTATGATATAGTGACTTGTTTTAGAAGGGTAAAAAACATACATTCCAGGAAGAGATGTTTGTCTTTGGCTCTCTGAAACGGTCTTATGCACCATTCTGTAGAACTTTCCATGTGTAATATTTCATGTGTGCATTATCATTACAGACGACACTCTACAAGATCACCTGTAAGAGCACTTCTATAAACAACAGCCCAAAAGACATATTGCGTATTGCTAATGCCCCTGACCTGTGGTCCAAACTCAATGGCCAGTCTTAATGAGTGAGACAGAGATAAATAATGACGTGTTTCCCTTGGCTGCCATTACTCAAACGCTGAATGCTGAAGTTATGTGCATGTTTGCTTAGCAACTGGTCGTGGAAAAAGACAAAACAGTACACAGTGTTACAGTCACCCACTCTCCCCCTCGCTCTCTCACTTTGCGTCTATCTCTATTTAAAGCTGAGCATTAAGTCTAAAGGACACAAAGACACATGGTGCAATAACTGCCGTCAGAACAGTGCCATTTCTCCAGCTGACACATTTTAAATGAAGGGAAACACAACTACATATTTCCAAACGGCACCATTACCACGCAGGAGAGATGAGGATTTCTCATTTGGGTATACTGCTTCTGTCAGGGTTTCCTGCGTTCACAGGCACCCCTTGAGTCTGATATTTGACATTGTCATGCGGGAATCGTATCTGGAGAGCAATAAGGCCCGTTCTTATTCAGGCTGGCTGGGGAGAGTCAGCCATCAGGCAGATAGGAATGAAACAGGCTGGAGCTCTACAGAGCTGTGGCTATAATACGTGTTCAACATCATTAAATCTGAGGGGCTATTAAACATCGCGCAGGTCGCACTTTCAAAACAAGCCATCAGCTCCATCAGTCACCAAGAAAGCGTGAAGAAATAGAGGAATAAAATAAATAACCTGTGTGCGCATGCGCATGTGTGTCTTGTGCACATTCCTCTCAGAGTAACCTGGCAGGCTTAAGTGAAGTTTGATAGGGAGAATACAATACAAAGAGAGAGAGTGAGAACCCAAACAAGAGGACTGGAGTAGATGTAACTGAGTAGTCTAGCCCATCATAAAATATAAAACAACACCTAGAGCTAAGAGGAGTCACACTGTGATCTCCTCACGCTGAAATTGGTAGATTGTAGAGTGTGATAGGAGAGAATGGATGCGAAAAAGAAAGAGAGAGAGAGAGAGCATAAACAAAAAAAGAGCTTCAGAATTACAGAGTTAGCAACGCAACTGGGACAGGACATTCAACTCCTGTACACAAGCTGGATACACATACTGACTTATATAAGCTGACTAATATATCGGTAAATAGAATAATAATTACAAGTACCTGATCTATGAAACAATTTGGTAATTATGAATAAACTGAAGCAACTGAAGAGATATCGGTTTCAGTGAAGGTTAAAAATTGTTCACACTAGTAGTGGGCAGTAAATCTGAAATATTTTTATTGTGTAAAAACTACAGTAAATATATAAATCCTAATACAATGTAAGCTGAACAACATATATTGTTACATTAAAGATATAATATTGTATTTTCTATATTCTTTGGATTTGTAATATAGAATGCTGTCTAATATCAGGCTTGCAAGCCCAGCAAATTGATGCTAAATTTTGTATTCTGTCTGAAATTTTTAAGGTTACCTTCTTTTTTGCCAGTTTTTTATCCTAATTTTCCAGTACACCTTAAATCAAAATGCAGTTCTAGCACTTGTACAGGTACCTGAATGTAAAGTGGAACAAACAGCTTTGTCGAATTTCTCAAGTCATTTGTCACAATCATTTCTGGAGTTTGGTTGCATTTCATGTACAGCAAACATATTCAGTGCAGTTTATAACAGTGGATCACAAAACAGGTGCATCAGCTAATCAGGCAATAGACATTAGTGCCACACAGATCTCAAGGCTTTACAGTCACGGCCCTCCAAAAGCATAGTTTGGGCCTTTCACCCTCTCGACTTCCTCAGAAAAAAAAACCTACCAAACACTTGGAAGAACACAACAGCACTAACTATAAAACAAAACTACTCCACTCTGAACTAAGAAATCTGTCTAGTCTGTAAGTTTAATAAACTCATGTATGGAAACACAACCCTAGCACCTTTATTTTAAAGAGTATATTGTGTTTTTATAGACAATCTTACCACAGAATCACAGCATCACTTATACTATAACATACAAGAAATAGTGAGAAACATGAAAGTGAGAAAGGGAAAGAGAATCTGATACAGCTCTTTGTCTCTAGCCAGTGATTCTTCTCAATTATTATAATGAAGGATTTGCCTCTGTGATAATATGGACTATTTTCTCCAGGACTGCTTGGGATTCCTTCAGCTAACTCCAGAGAATGCAAATATTCATGGACCACCCGGCTGAGTGTTCGTGCAAAGACTTTAGAGTCACCGAAGTGCTTTGTTGACGGGACAACAGAGACCAGTCAGGTCCCTCATTAGTACTAAAGAACGGGGAGCGTTAAAATGGTGTCTGTGTGGGTGGGTGTTTCATGTTGGACTGTGAGTGGACCAGCTGGTGCCTGTACCCTGACGAGTAACATCAGCACGGGTCAGCGGCACATGCTGAATACCAATGCGGCTCGACAACTCTTCACACATTGCACACGCTGTACTGTTCTCATGGTCCCCCGGCTGGTGGAAGGCATCCCAGCTAGATGCCTGTCTCTCTCCACCGCACCGCGGGGGCCTTTTCAACCAGGGTTCGCATTTCAAAGAGCCTGGCTGAGGCTGCAGCTCGGGGAGGACGTGTGCCTGGTGTAACTGAGAGGAAGCAGCACCCGGCCGCTGCATTCCGTCCGCGTTCACTGCTTCATTTCAGCAGAGGCCAGATCGATGGGGGATGCAAAGGGCCTGTGCTTCACTGATCTTTAGACAAATCCCACTGGAGGCCAAGCACCACTCTCATTAATGCAGCCCAAATAAACCACGTCCGCCCCACAGCCTCTTTTCTCTCTCCTCATCAGCTCTCCCTCTGTCACGCTCTCTCCTTTCATTTCTCTGCTTTCATTCCCTTCACTTCTCTCTCTCTCTTTTTCCCTCTCTCACTTTCATGTTTCTCACCATTTCTTTCTCTCCCTCAATTGCACAATTTTCCCCCGCTTGCTCGTCCTCTGTCGTTTGCACTGTCACCCTCTCTCTCTCCATCTCCCCACCACTCTCTTACGTTTTCCACCATTTCTCTTTCACTTCATTGCGCCCTCTCCCTCGCCCTCCCTCCCTTTATCTCTCTATCATTTGAGTCTTTGCTAATGCACTATGTCCCCGGGCCAAGCCACAGTGGAAAAAAGGCCCTTGTTAATTATGAGGAAACTAACCCTATACAGTAAACATGCCAGTCTCTGAACTGCTAATGGAAGCTGTCAATGCTGAACAGCAGACAAAATGCCAAAGTTCGGCCTTCAGAGCAGGGACAGAAGGCAGCCCTGACTTCAAATAATGTTAAAAATCCAACCTGTATGAAGAAGGTGCTGCTCTGAATGTCAATGTGAATTTATTACCTTTCCAGGCTTGTAGTATCTATGGCATGTCAGGATTCTCAAGTGTTTTAAGATCTGTAAGTAGGTTTTAATTCTCCTCAGGCTGCACTTCAGAGGCTTCACCTGGTCTTTATTGTGACTGAAATAAAAGTATTGATCTTCTCCTGCTCACAAAGCTCAGTTGAACCGGAAATCATAACTCCTGATCATACAAGACAACATCCACTTCTAAATACTGTGGATCAAGGATTAATAAAAAAAATCACTTTTAAAGCACAAACTGAGTAGTTGCAGTAAAACTAGAATCTAGTGAGGGGTTTCTGTTTAAACATTTCTTTATTTAACTAGCTCCAGACTGCATGGAGAGTTGCATTCTTGCTTAATTCAGATGCGTTCACATTTTTGCTGTCCTTTCGGCATATCAACCATATACACTGTGAATGGTTAGGGTTTAGCATCTTTAGCGCAATAATTAGGCTACTGGTCAAGTTGCACCTTCTCTTGTCTACATAACTGATAATAAAACATATATTTTTATATGCATAACAGTTCTATCATGTCTTTCATCTGAATGGCCTTCATTAACTAATATTGTCTGTATTGCTGGAATTCTCTGCAAAAAGAACTTGTTCACCTTAAATTCCCAGCAGTACACTCTTGCTGGAGTGCTGTATCGCTACATTAGCATCGCTTTCATCTGCAAAGCCAGCTACCTCAAGGGTAGTAGCAAAATAAATTCAGAAAGGCGCTTGTCGCCATCCTAATAGAAATGCACTATTCCACAGCCTAAAACCATAAAAAGTAAGGAAAACAATGAATACGAGGGGAACCTAATTACCCAATATTTAGAAGCATATTTTGTGCATATTCGATGGTCATTTGCAGGGGCGGACAGAGTAGTCTTATTTAAGTAAGAGTGCTGTTATTGTAGTGATAATTCACAGAGGTGTGGACTCAAAGACTTGGATTTTTTTATTCGAAACCTAATACAGTAGCTATAGAAGTTAACAAGCTTAGCTATCATAGCTAGCGAGCTTAGCCACGTTTATTCTCATTGCCTAGCAACCAGAGAAATTTGGCAGCCAGATAGTCATGGGAAATTTTGGTACGAGAGTGAAGCCCAAAAATCCCATAGTCCCAATGCTCCCAAAAATCATCAAAAATTATTATTGTTAGCAATTTTTTTTTATTATTATTACTTTGAAAATTATTTTTATGTGTAGTTGTACTCTTTGTGTATAATATTTTGTCTGTCATGGTTAGCCATGTACCATAGATTTAGTCATTTATTTGGAAGGGTAATAAATAAACAAATATATATATATATTTTTAATTTAGGTTGATTTAATATATTACTGTATACTACTAACATGCTTAGTATCAAAGCTACGTTACGTAACTTTTTTGTTAAAATTGAAAGTAGCAGCTTTACTGAGTCAAGAGGAAAGAAACACAGAGTCAAAAAGAAGGCCGGGCTCGATGTTTAGG